>JBBPBT010000623.1:1223986-1255236 GCA_037974875.1 Cicer bijugum
ATTAAAATTTATCAACGGTGATTTGTTTAGTTAAAAAATATGAGAAATGACTAAAATTATCACATTTTTAAATAAGAGGATCAATTTTACGAATTGATAAAAATAGAAAAGTCAAAACTGCAATCAAACTTTAATATATTATAAGAATATAACAGAAAATTAATTAGTTTTAAAATATATTATAAGTATATGTAATATTAAAAATATAAATTGTTTAATAAAAAATGTGTTAAAGACACAAATAAAACAAAATATCATTAACAAAATCACAAAACAGAGTAAACATATAATTCATCATTAGAATTCTATAAAGAATAATATATTATTAATAAACTTACAAAGCAGGTGAAGTATACATTTCCTTTTTAGTCTTCTTTGGTCTCCCCCTGGTTCACAATAGAAAGGAGCATTGGTAACATATCAGAGGTTGGTTGGATGATAAATAAAGTCTCATAAAAAATTAAGTTAAAATTTGAATTGAAATTTTTTTAAATAATTAATTTTTTTTAACTAAAATTTATTAACTATTTCAGTTAAACTGTTATATTCCATGTAAACTATACTAATTTAATGTGTGCAATAATTAATTTGCGGGAATTACTACTTAAATTAATTTGTTTTAAATATATATTTCATGTTCCTATTAAAAACATGGCATGCATACATTTACTATTACAAAAAGTTAATTTTTTGTGACAAAGAATAGAGTGGAAAAACATAAAATCTATATCTGATTATGTTGTTAAATGTCATGAGAAGTCTATTCTTTTATATAATTCGCTTATTGTTAGCATTGATTATTAATTTTGTGTCTTCTTTTGTATATTAGGATTAGTAGGTTTGGTTTCAGTAAAATTAATTCTAGGCATGTATGTATAGTAATTGGTTTTGCCATGTATGTATATTACTTTTTTACTCCAACGATTTTTACAAATTTATTTTTTAATTCATTTTTTAATAAAATTTAACTTATTTTTATATAAATATATACATGTATAAATTATTTTACACTCAACTATCTTTTAAATAAAATCATTTTATTTAAAATCAATTTTTAATACTGAAAAATAAAACACAAATTTAATTAATAATATGTATATCAAAGGGTAACTAACACAAATGTAAATTCAAACTACTAGTAAAAACTTAAGTCCTACATTGATTTGTAATAAAGCCTAAAAATTATTATTATTATTATTATTATTATTATTATTATTATTATTATTATATAAAAGTGGCATATAGACTAACATCTTAATGCGCATCTCTCCGTTAGTAATTTATAAAAAGAGTAACTCCCACCTTACATATTAATTTTGTAAAAATAAATTAAATCAAATATAAAATATAATATAGTATTAAGAATATTATATATATTATCGTTATCCACCATTTATATCTACACATTAATCTCAATACTATTAAACCTGAGAGAATGTAATGAGGAATACTACATTAAATAGAGATAAAAGACTAAAAAAACCTAATATAAAGCATTGAATTTGATTATTGCAGGTACAGCACACTCACAAAGAGAACTATAACAGTAAACGGTTCAAACTACTCCTCTTTAGAATGGACATCAATTGCATGGGCATCAGGTCTAACATTATCCATTCCAATCCTTACCTTCATCTCCTTCCACCTCAATGGCCATTACAATTCAATCATCACTGCAGCATCAACAGCCATTGGAGTTTTCTTCTGTTTCCCTGCAGGCTTCTTCAAAACAACCTTAATCTTCATTCCCTACATTGCTTTCATTGTCTTAGCAACCACTGTTTCAACTGCTTCTCACACTCATCACCTTTCTCTCATGATTCTTTCCTTCAACAAAAAAAACCAAAACAGACAGAAAAAATCTAGCCTTTTCTCTCTTTATGCAACTTCTTTTGGTTGTTTAGGTTCAGCTATAATCTCTTCTTTCATTTATCATATGCTTAAAGAGCCTGATGATAGAAATCTTTACACCCTTTGGATTGTTTCAATTTTCAGTGGCTTAATCTGGTTAATTGGTATTATACATGTCATTACAGCTATAAACAGAACCTCTGTTTCCTCTGTTTCTTTGATAAACTCAATCTTTTATCCTTGTTCTATACTTAAATATCCAAATGCAATTGGAGGGCTTTTTGGGGTTTTCCTTTCATCATTTACTACCATGTGTATTTTCACTGGTTGTGTGCTTTTTATTGTGGGCCAGCTTTGTATTAAGCCACTACACTTACTTTATTTTTGGTTAATTTATTTTCTTTTTCCTTTGGTTTCTATGCCACTTTTGCACCATTTACAACAACTTATTAAGGCAAATTCTATAAAAATGAAAATAATTGGTTTTCTTTTGTCACTGTTGTCTTCTGGTTTTGGATTTTATTTTTGGGAGAGTCATTGGAAATGGGGTCATGTTTTGTTATTTGGAGGGATACAAAGTATTGGAAGTGGAGTTTTGCATGCATATGGGAGAGTTTTGGTTTTGGAATGTGCTCCTATTGGGAAAGAAGGTGTTTTATGTGTTTGGTACGGTTGGATTAGAGCTGCTGGTTTGTGTTTGGGTTTCACTGTTGCTTCAGTTGTTCCTGGACAAATTAGAACTTCTTTTGGAGCTGCTTTTGTTGCTGCACTTGTTGGAATTATTGTTCTTCTTTTTGGTAATGTTGGTGAGGATGTTGGGGCAAAGCATGTTAGTAATGAAAGTGACTCTCATGGTAATGATAATCTTGGCTTAGATTCTAAAGAATCTGATAATGTTTGAGACTCAAAAAGAAAAAATAAACCAATGTTAATTACATCGACACTAGACATGTTATACACATTTGAGAAAAAGAGAATTGATTCAATGGAACATTATGTGTTTATGTTAGATTGATGTCGGATACTAACATATATGAAACACCGAATATCTTTTTGAATTTGAAGTATGTGTTTTTAAATTATTTACAAATGATGTTAGTGTATGCAAGAGTGATATCAATAATTAATTGATTTTATATTATGATGATTGATATATGTTGTATTTTGGTTGAATAAAGTTTCTCTTATTATACCATATATAATGGAGGACTCAATTTTTTTAATATTTAGGTGGTTATTACATTTAAAATTCATTCTTAATAATTTTTGGAATAACAGTACTTAATAAATATTCAGTTTATTTAAGTCAAAATCTCAACAACAAAAAAATTATTAAACATATTTCACTAATAATTTTATATCATCTTTCTGTAACTCTACATTATTATGTTTTAATATATTAACATTAAAAATATATTGAGCTTCCATAGAAAGATTGTGTTCACTAAATCATATCTCCACATGTCTTTAAGCTCTAAAACAAATATCGAGATTGTTAAATTGGACATTGTGTCTTAACCTTGAATCAGAACTTCATATATACATCAATTTATTATAGTAAAATTTATCATTTCTTATAAGATCTTTAAAAAAAATATATATCTTCCACATTGATGTTTATTTTATTTTATCCTCAATTGAAATATGTATTTGATATTAAGTCTTATGAAATTAATAGGACGTACTACCCCATTGAGGATGAACACACACCTTTATCCTAAATTTAAATATTAATTTTTGTTTTTTACCAAAAAAAAATTAAGTTAATTTTTCACTTTAAACACAAATTTGATGCAAAAAATAGTGTAAATTTTCAACTTAATGTAAAAATTAATTTTTAATAATTTTAAAGAAAAATTTAGATCAATGATATAATCTACTACAAAAAGTCAGAACTTAAATCCAAGTCGTGAGCGAAAATTTCAAATTTTATACAAAATTTTAGTTTTTTTTAGTTAATTGTTATTTGTCTGTAAAATCAATTTTATATAAAACAACATAAATCTTATAATTATTTGTATTAAATCAAAGGAAAATATATTTTTCGTATCAAGTTCGGTATCCAAACATCTACTTTGTTTACTACTTACTATACACGAGGATGTGGATTTGTGTTTTCATAAGGTTTCAATATTTTAAACTGAGTATAATGATATTAAATGAAGTTTTCATCGTACATGTTGATAGTGAATTTTGCAAATTAATTTTTTAGATATACGAATAAGAGTAATTGTAACAATGTAAAGTAAAACATATACACATTTTTTTATTTTTTTATGTTAACATTCCCATATATGAGTTTTTCATCTAAATATTCCATAAATCATAAGTGATTGTCGCTTCAAAGTCTGATATAATGTACTTTCCCTTCGTTGAGTTACTTAACGCTCCTCGTAACATTATGAATACAACACATAATCTTAAGCGATTCTTTACTCTCAGAAAACTACCAATGACATAGGTCATTGGTATCAACGTCAATACTCATTGTTGTCATCATCAACATTAATTCATAATTTTAACTACATAATGAACTATTGCAAATAATCAAACTTATGCATATCCACCATATTATCAATCTCTTATAAACACTAATTAAACCAATCAAATTAACATTGTAACATTATGCTCATAAACATTTCATTTCAATAGTATAACAAAATTTGAACATAGTTATACACTCAACTCTTAAAGATGAAAATCATATTTATCTATCTATCTATGTGGTAAAATCGTTTGAAAATTAAAAATTAGGCAAGCAGAATTAATAGGAAGAAAATAAAATAAAATTGAAGTAGTGTAAGAAAGTTATATGTAATATAGTAAGGGAAAGTTTTTGTTTTGATAGAAATAAGTTATTATGGATTTTTGTGTGTATTGTCTTATATCCCATTTTTATGGTGATATATTTTGAATAAATAGTTTTAGCATGAAAAAAAAACATATAGTAATTTGTACACATTAACATTAGCTTTTTTCACAAACATTAATATTAATTATAATATTTGAAATAATTTATAATTTATTATACACTAATATTTGTATATCAACAATTTCAACTAATATAACTCTTTAATAAATGAGTGTAATATTTTATATATCTTTTTAGCATAACATTTACTTTTGAAAATTTAGGAAAATATTTTTTTTTCTTCTTGATTTTGTTATTTAAAAAATATGTATTTTTTATTTTTAAAATAGATAACTAGAAAACTTAACCTAACATCAATATCTCCTTATATGAAACTCTTTATAAACACGTTACTCAATTGGCATACAATTTCATTGATTTTTATTACATATACCTATCACTCATTCTTCATGCATATCTACTTGTTTTGGTTGAATTGATTTTGATAGGTAAGGAAGATACATTCTTTGTGATTGTATTTCAGTTAAATGGAGGTTTTTTTATGAGGTTTTTATGTTGTTTCGTCATTGATTGTATCTGTTGTGTTGCTTTTGATTTTTTTTTCTAGTGTTTAATCTTGTCTTGTTTCTTCTCTATTAGATCTATAACAAGGAAATAAAACTTGAATCATGGAGTATCGTTTCAAACTAGATCCGATGAAAATCATTGATGTTGTCTTGTATTTCTACGTCTTATTTATTAAAAAAAAATTATATTGATCATTTTTGTGATGTCCGAAACAAATATCTAACATATGTGTCTGGAAACAAAGGTATGTGTTGGAATTTGAGTTTCAAAAACCATTTAAAAATCACAATTTATGTCACCGAAGATATTACTGGGTTGAGTCGCGGATTAGGTCGCTCTCTTTAAGAAGTTTCGCGGCACTGCTCAAATTGTGCAAGGCAGACTATCAACCACGAAATCCCTAGGATAAAACAACCCAGATCACTGTATCGGAGTTCTACTGCACTTGTAGAAAACCGTTCTAGAATTACACCCTCAATATGGCGCTTAAAGCCACTCTTAATATGACGGTTAATGTCACTCTCAATATGACGATTAAAGTCATTCACAATATGGTACTACAACCACTCATAACTACGACATAACGACCGCTCTAAAAACCGAAGGGACTACGACATAACAGCCGCTCTAAAAACCGAAGGGACTGCAGCATAATAACCGCTCTAAAAACCGAAAGGGACTACAACATAATTACCGCTCTAAATCGAAAGGGACTACGGCATAATTACCGCTCTAAACCGAAAGGGACTACGGTATAATTACCGCTCTAAACCTCGGTATAATTACCGCTCTAAACCGAAAGGGACTACGGAATAATTACCGCTCTAAACCGAAAGGGACAGAAAGAAAGGGGAGAAGTGGCTCGAAATTTGGCGAGCAGAATATAAGAGGGAGAAAAGAGAAAGTTGAGAAAAGCATCCAACTTTGGTGTGCTTTTCACAATAGTTTGATGCTCTTTATAAAGTGATGGAAGTAAACTCACATTTCTTTTCTAAGCAATGTGGGACTTTAGTATGTATAGATTTGAAACTACTCAAAATACTAGAGTTTTCCAATGTGGGATTTCAAAATTATTTCTTTCCAATGTGGGACTTAACAAGTTTCTTTCCACTTAAATTTACAAAAAAAATTCTTTCCAATGTGGGACTTCAACAATTTATTAAATTCACACTATAACATACTTTTTTCCAACAATCCCCCACTTGAATTTAAAAAAATGTTTCTAAAATAGCGTCAAACGCTTCTATAAGATCATGCATAAACAAAGGTGTCTCTTGACTTGAACCTTTGCATAGTAAGTAAGATTCAGATTCAACAAGAGTGACTCGTAGTTTTGAACTCTATCTCTGACATCAAACCCACACACAACCTTTTCATAAGGTGTATTCTCAAAAGCCCGTGCATTGATGGCCCTGCACGTGTATCCCAGTATAGTGAACGCTCTAGGAATTCTGCCTCAAAATTCCATAGGAAGCGGCCCCACTTCCACATTCACATAGGTGAGTCTATCAAGAGTACTCCTATAGATAGGTACTCCCTCCACGTAGAGTATAGATCTCATTAAGAGTTTCTATTACCTCATCCTATCATCGCTTTAGGAATCATGCTTCTCTAATTTACAATAACATGTTCATCTCATATCACTCCACAACTTGTTATTACCCATTGAACCTAATTCTTGGGATCTCCAGTCTTTTAGGTCGGGTTACCATCATGAATGACTCTATAGGCATTAGTCTCATCCTTTAGGATGTATTTATGACTTTCTCTGTAGCTAATCCTTTCGTCAAAGGATTTGCTAAATTCTCATCAGTGCGTACATGATCCACTATAACAACTCATTTAGTAAATAACTTTCTAACAATGTTGTGCTTACGACAAATTTGTCGTCTCTTATCGTTGTAATAACGATTCTCAATCTTCGCAATAGCCGCAGTACTATCGCAGTGGATCAACACATCTGTCATAGATTTTTCCCATATGGGGATCTCTACTAGCAAGCATCTCAAACAACTTGCTTCTTCACTAGCAATATCTAGTGATTTCAGACTCCATAGTGGACTGAGCCAATGTCGTCTGTTCTTCGATTTCCAAGATACAACACTACTCACTATATGAAAATATAGTAATCAATTGCTTTGGAGTCATCTGATAAGACGTTCCAATCAGCAACATTGTATCCTTCAAGGACTATAGGAAATCTTTGATAATGTAATTCGAGACTCATGGTCCTTTTTAGGTATCTCATGACTCTTTCCATAGCGTGACAATGCTCCACACTAGGTCTACTAGTAAACCTGCACAACAATCCCACAACATAGGCAATGTTGGGTCTAGTACAATCAGTGGCATACCTGAGGCTGCCAATGATGCTCGCATATTCAGTTTGTCTAACACCTTCACCAGTGTTCTTGAAAAGTTTCACACTTGGATAGTATGGTGTGCAAGCAGGTTTACAGTCAAAGTAATTATATTTCTTTAGGATATTTTCAACATAGTGATATTGATCCAAAGAAATTCCCTTTTCTAACTTAGTAATCTTGATTCCCAGGATTACATTTGTTTCTCCGAGGTCTTTTATATCAAAGCTGTTACACAACAATGATTTCAATATGTTATAGCATAAAAGTTTGAATCAAATATGAGTTTATCGTCTACATAGAGACATATGGTAGTGCAAATGCCATTTTCAAATTTGTAGTAAATACATTTGTCACTTTCATTCACTTTAAACTCATTCAATTTAATCAAGTTATCAAACTTTTCATATCATTTCTTAGGAACTTGTTTAAGACCATATAGAGATTTATCTAACTTACAGACCTTGTCTTCTTGTCCATGAATTACAAAACCTTTAGGTTGTTCCTTATAAATTTCTTCTTCTAGGTCACCATTTAAAAAAATTGTTTTAACATCCATTTGGTGTATCACCAGGTTATGAATACCCGCAAGTGATATAAGCACCCTAATGGATGTTAGTCTAGTGACTGATAAAAAAGTGTCGAAGAAATCTATATTTTCTCTTTATCTAAAACCCTTGGCTACAAGGCGTGCCTTGTACTTATCAATAGATCCATCGGGTTTTAGTTTCTTTTTCAAAATCCGTTTACAACCTATTAGTTTGTAACCAGGAGACAAGTCTACTAAATGTAAGGTCTTGTTAGACTCTAGAGAATCCATTTCATCATTTATAGCTTCTTGTCATAGATCTGCATCCAATGATGACAAAACTTCTTTAAGATTTGTAGGATTCTCTTCTAAATTATAGACCATATATTCTGGTTCATAATATTTAGCAACTTTGACTCTCTTACTTCTTTGAGTTTTTGTTTCACCTTATTTGCTGCTTTCAGTGTTTCTTGTAACAGGAACATAACTTGGTCCATTGCCCCCACTATTTCTCCATTTTACAGGGAATTTATTTTAATAGAAGTCAACATCATTTGACTCTAAGATAACTTTTGCATTCAGATTATAAAACCCATACGCCTTGTTCTTTACCGCATACCTAATGAATTCTCATTCATAGGTTCTACTAGCGAGTTTAATTCGCTCGGGATCGGGGATTCTGATATAAGTCAGACCACCCCATGTTTGAAAATAAGACAAGTTCGATTGTCTTTTCTTCATTATCTCATAAGGAGATGTTTTTGTTTTTAGATTTAAGAACTCTATTCAAAACAAATAAGCAATATATTTTCTGCACACTAATAAGATGCAACAATATAATTAAGCATACTAGCAACAACTAGTTCAATAAGAGTTATATTTTCTTTCTTTTCAACTTTACCATTCACATCAAGCAATTATGGTGCAATTGTTCCACATATAATTCTAGACAATTTATAAAACTTATTTAAACAAACTAGAATCATACTTGTAACCTTTTAATCTTTCTACTAAATTGATTTTCAATTTTAGTTATAGAGATTCTTAACATGTCAAACTTTTCATTTTTGTTTTTCATTTTATGTTAACTTTCCCATAATGTTCACATATATCAAAGTATAATAAATCTAAAGACTCATATTCTCTAACTACAAATTTATGTGAACTCTTTATTATTTTAGTTTGACTATAAAAAATCACATTTTTCAAAATCATTTAGCAATAACTTTGGAATTAAATCTAAGTTACTTAATTTTGAAATCAAATGGGTTCACATCACATAATATAGCATGTCAAAAATTAAAATCACACAACATGTATGCAAAAAGATACATTTTATTGATTTCAACAATCAAACATAAAGAGACATATTAAATTTCAACACTTAATTTAAATATGTCACGAGTATCGTACCTTAATAGATGATCCTAAAAGTTATCTTCTGAATTTTATAGAAATGTGCCTCCACGGATCTGTTGTCAGCCATCTGATACTTTGGGTAGCAGCTCACTACATACTCATTTAGAGCATCTCAAATATCTCTACCAGTATTGCTGGAACTGTAGTAATTATACAGATCATCAGCAACTCCATTAAGAATATAATTCTTATCATTATTTTCCGATGAGTTAATTCTCCAGCTTTCTTATCCTTTTCTGTTTGCTTCAAAACTTAAACAGGTTATTGAAGAGGCAACGTAATCAAATCCAGTAATATCTTCAGTTGACATGGCAGAATAAAACGTCTTAAAATTGTTGGAATTTGAGTTTCAAAAACCATTTAAAAATCACAATTTATGTCACCGAAGATATTACTGGGTTGAGTCGCGGACTAGGTCGCTCTCTTTAAGACGTTTCGCGGTACTGCCCAAATTGTGCAAGGCAGACTATCAACCACAAAGTCCCTAGGATAAAACAGTCCAGATCACTGTATCGGAGTTCTACTGCACTTGTAGAAAACCGTTCTAGAATTACACCCTCAATATGGCGCTTAAAGTCACTCTTAATATGACGGTTAATGTCACTCTCAATATGACGATTAAAGTCATTCACAATATGGTACTACAACCACTCATAACTACGGCATAACGACCGCTCTAAAAACCGAAGGGACTACGACATAACAGCCGCTCTAAAAATCGAAGGGACTGCAGCATAATAACCGCTCTAAAAACCGAAAGGGACTACAACATAATTACCGCTCTAAACCGAAAGGGACTAGGTATAATTACAGCTCTAAACCGAAAGAGACTACGGTATAATTACCGCTCTAAACCGAAAGGGACTACGGAATAATTACCGCTTTAAACCGAAAGGGACAGAAAGAAAGGGGAGAAGTGGCTCGAAATTTGGCGAGCAGAATATAAGAGGGAGAAAAGAGAAAGTTGGGAAAAACATCCAACTTTGGTGTGCTTTTCACAATAGTTTGATGCTCTTTATAAAGTGATGGAAGTAAACTCACATTTCTTTTCTAAGCAATGTAGGACTTTAGTATGTATAGATTTGAAACTACTCAAAATACTAGAGTTTTCCAATGTGGGATTTCAAAATTATTTCTTTCCAATGTGGGACTTAACAAGTTTCTTTCCACTTAAATTTACAAAAAAATTTCTTTCCAATGTAGGATTCAACAATTTATTAAATTCACACTATAACATACTTTTTTCCAACAGTATGTATGAAGGAATACATATTTGTCTTAAATTTTAATAATTAAAACTTAATATTTAATATCCTCGATCTATTATAGGTCAATTACTATTGCTTAAAATGATAGATGTATTTTTAAAAATAAGTATCTAATATTTATTTTGTCGTTGGAAATGAAAACAGGAACTACCAAGTGGTTATCCTCTTTAGAGACCATATCAATGTAAGTATTAATCAATCCATTTTCTTTAATTAATTCTTAATTAATTTTATTTGTCCATAATTAATTAATTATTTTATTTAATAATTATTCTTAATAAATATTTTATTTATCTCATGTAGGAGCTAGTTTATTTGTGTCATGTATAGGAGCATCACGACTAAGCCTGGACAAAAAATCCAAACCGGGCCAAAACCGCCTGATGATCCGCATGGCCCGCGTGTAAATGGGCAGGTGAAATCGGGTCAACGAGTTTAACGGAAAAAGTCAACGGATATAAACGGATATGGGCGGGCGGGTACGGATGAAACATTTTGGGTCGTTGGTAACCTAACCCACCCGAACCAAAAATGTAATTCTCCCCCGTTTGGCCCAAATTCGAGACTGGCCCAACATATTTGTGTCCACTATAAATAGCAATGATACCATGTGCCCTAACAAACCCTAGCCGCCTGAATCCAGATTACCATCTCACCCTCTCCTTGAGAACACCAATCCATCTTCATCCTTTCGTCTTCCTCTCCGTGAGAACGCCATCTTTATCCTTTCGTCTCCCTCTCTGTGAGAACACCACCTTCAACCTTTTGACTTCCTCTCCTTAGGCTTCATTTTTACTTCTTCCTATCAATATTTTGACCTAATTAACCCGAATAAACCGAACCGGTGACCCGCTTAAACCGAGTATCCGATAATAATGCATAATAATTATCAATAATATTTTACTATAATGATATAAAAAAAATTAAATTATTATTTAAAATTAAATAAATAATCAAATTAAAAAAATAATAATAACTGTCTAATATAAAATTAAATTAAGAAATCTTATAATATATTTTGATTAAAAAATTCAATTAAAAAAAAGACACTCACTTTTGATTATGTGTTCCGAATCTTTTAAAAATAAAGAAAAATAAAACTTTTGTAAACTTTAAGGTTCCAATAGGTATTTTGGTATTTTCATAATGATGACAGGGGTGTGAGGCTCAAATGTATCGATCTCTAATAGATTTTTCTTTTAAATGCATTTTTATATTTTTTATATCTTGTTTAAAATTAACTAATTATTTTATTTTTAAAATGATATTTTTGGTCCTTTTATTTTATAATTTAGGCTACTTTTTTAGTTTCCTTCATTTTTTTTATGTTGCATGTTTAATTATGATGTGATAACAATGTGATACAACTCAATTAAATTTATATCAATAATTAATATCTATTTTTTTTATTTGACAAAAATCACGATCGTATTTGTTAATAAAGAACATGGAATACAATTTTATTTTATCTAATTCAGTTGTGTGGCATCATTACTACGTCGTTGATGAATATAACGTATCATGAAAAATAGAGGGGACCAAATAAATCTCACAAGTTGTAAAATAGAAAGACTAAAGATTTAATTGTAGAAATATGAGAATTAAAAGTTAACTTTAAATAAAATAGATGAATTAAAAGTGAATTTAAATAATTGTTTTATAATTTTTTTTCTCACTTCAAAATTCTGTTTGATTTAGATGTGTATTTTATAAGTTTAAATGAATGTATTTTGTGTATTTCAAAACATTTACAAGGAGACAGAAACACTATTACTTTTATGCAGGAAAAAAAATCAAATATCTTTATAATAAAAAAAATTTACATATTCTTTTTTTTTTATTTAAAGACTCTAGGTTTCTTTCAAAAATAAAATAAAATTAAAATTAAAGGGACTCTAGGAAATATCCTATTGTTTTATAATAAGTGATTTGTTCAATTATTTTGCAAATGCTAAAAAAATGTATAAATAAAAAAAAGTTAAAGAGACATTCATATGAACACCATTATTGTAAATACAAATAAAAAGATATCGACTTAAAAAAAATCATAAATAGTATTAACAGAGAATATAATTACCAAAAATAATTAATCTTTTTTTAAAAATTAATTAAAAAAATAAAAAATAAAGATAAAAATTTATGTTAAATAAATTTCTATTTTAATAATAAAATTGTAAATATTGTCTTTAAAATTTAAAATTTATAAAATATTAAATTATTCTGTCAAATTGTCTAACTCCATCTAAATGCGCCTTGAACATTTTAACTCACGAATCAAAAACTTGATAAAAGAATTGGTGAAATGAATATTTTAACTCAACTTTTGTACAATTTAAAAAATAATTGAATATTTAATGAATTTGAGATTTTAAAGTGAATACACACTTATAATTCTAACGTTTATTATTTTTTACAAGTAAAAATAAGGAAAAGTACAAAAAGCCCTAAAGTGGTGTGGTGCTAAAAGCATTGTGAGTCGTGACCAAGATGAAAGAGAGAAAGTAATAATAGTTCTTGATCTTGGTTACTGTGTTGTTAGATTAGATTCTTTTGCAGTGAAACAAACTTCCATCCCACACTACTTTTCATTTTCACCTCATTCACACAATTCACATTTCCCAAACACATAAATTACACATTCACACTGAAATGATAGATGCAATTCCAAAACCTAACATAATCCAATTTAGATTTTCTAATTCTTTCAGATGACGGATAAATCGCCGAAGATGCTCCTATTAGAGCATGCAGCCGATCTCCGCCGATCTCCTCGCCTTAAATCGCCTCCTACCGCTGCAAATCGCGGCAATGTAGGTTCGTCCGGCAAATCAGGGCGGACGAAGGGTGAGATTGCTGTCATGAATTTGGCGGAGGAGAATCGACGACGGTCGCCGAGATTTTCTGTTGCATCTGAGGGAACGGGATCTACTTCTCGAGATGTTAAGGTGTCACTCAATTTTCTCTCCTCTTTATTTCATTTTTTTTATCCATTAATTTATTTTTAAAGACTATTTCAATTTTTGTTGTGGATTATTTGTTAAAATATTTCATGTGTCATAACATTACGAGAGGATTTTGTACATAAAATTACCGAGAGATTTGATTAGATAATTAAATATAAAAAGTTTTAGATATACTAGTATTCCTTAAACTCTAAACTCTTTTTGGGAAAAGACAAAAACATACTCATTTTTAATATTCTCGGATATAAGCAAATTTACTATCTTCACTCTTTTTTAAAAGAAGTAATGGTTGATATTATAATTATGTACGCCTGAGGAGCTTAATCCTTGATAGCTGTCATTTATAACATATTATTACATTTTAATTAATTTAAATTTTATTTTTAATACTACTTGAACTATTTATCATTTTTCTATAATACTTATGTTTATTTATTTTTTCATTATATCTATTTTTTTTCTTTGTAATAAATAAGTGAGAGTATTATCGACAAAATAACAATTAATATTGCTCTGTTTGGTAAAATTTAACCGATAGCTGATAAGATAGTTGAAGTGTTTGGTAAAATTAGTTGTTTAATTATCTTAAAAAAATGTAAAATGACATAAAATAATATTCTAAATTAATAATAAAATTTATATTAATTAATGTTTAAATATTTTAAAGCTAGTAATTTAAATTTTTTATTAATTTAAAATTTATTAACCTAATATATATTTTATATATATTATTATTAAATTAATTTTTATTGGTAAAATTTTATTTTAAAATATATTCAACACATATATGTTAATATTGTAATAGTGAAGTAACCTGCATATTAGATATATAGATGACATATTATCATGATTATTGATAGCATAGAAGGTAAATGGAGGAGGAATTCAGGTTCTCCTTCTTATAAAGGAGAACGAGACCTTTCATATTCCCATTATTACTAATTAGTTTTATTTTAAATTATTATATTAAAAAATGATAAAGGGTAATAAAAGAATCTAGTTAAAATAATAAGAGTGAAATAGGTAGAAAAAATGATAAACTATAAACTCATAAGCTAATTGAAGTAGTTTATTAAAAAACACTATAAGCTATAAGTTTATAAATGTGTTACCTGGAATGCCCTGTCAAACAAAGCCTAACTATGAGCATATATGTTGTTGTTGTGTTAAAAAAAAATATATGTTGTTGCTTCCATTGTTGGTCATGGAAAACGGTGTACTTACTCTACAGTCCTTTTGGATTTTTTTTTTGACGTCGTCCTACTTTAGAATTAGTGTTTGCAGAAGTAATAAAAGTTGCATTTATAACATTGTACCTTGAAAAAGGTGCGTATAACACAAATCTAACCATTAAATTCGTTTAATTCTCCAATATCAGATTTTATTTGGAAATTACCTCAATTTTTTATTTTTTATTTATAGAACAAGCAGGAATTTCTTCAATCCATAGTTCAATCTAGGGCTGACAATTGACAATGAACTGAACTAAATCGAAAATAGTTTGAGACTCGATTTGATAATTAGCTCGTTGAATTTGGTTCAAGAACCAAATGAGTTGAAAATTGAGCTCACTAAATAAATGAGTTGAACTTGAACTATGTATAGTTCGACTTATTTGATTCATGAACCAATTCGATATATATATATATATATATATAAATTTACATAATTAATTTTATATAATGTTTTGTGTATGAAATAAATTTGACTTGGGAGTTGTTCAAACAAATTAATTTAGGTATACGTATTAAAATGCTTGAAGATAATGTTGAACACACTGTAAATGTCATTTTGAAACGAAATAAAAATTATTCAAAAAACTATTATTAAGACGTTCTTTATATCAATTGAAAGCTACTAAAAAGTCATATAACTCCATTGTTTATAGGAAATCAAATTCGGTCTCTAATCTAGTAAAAAAATCGTCTGCAGGTCTAAGGTGAGATATTGCATTTGTTGCTTAAGTTAACCACTTCCAATGATACTATTGTGAGTTGTAAATATTGTTTTGAGATAAAACTTGTGTCATTTAAAAGTTAGAAACAATGTATATAATTTTTATTTATATCATGAAGGTAAATAAAATTGTTTTAAATGTTATATTATTGCTGAATGTTGGTTATTTAATTATGTTCAACACTTGGTATTCTCACACTCAAGGAACTCTCTGAACTCTGTACCTTGAGATTACAAGGCTAAGCTCTCACTAGTCTCATAGCATTATGATGTGATTGAATGTTTGTATATTTAGTTTCTTAATAAGTGTCCTTGAGACACTTGTTAGAATTTGTCATTAAAATATAATATATTAGTAATGGATATTTTATTTGTCAAACATTTGATGGATATTTACTTATATTAAAAAAATATAGTATATCATCAAATAAAATATGAATATTGTGATCAAATATAAGCTTATTTAAATTACGATAGTTTTATGCTATTTATTACAATGTTTAACCACCAATGTGGCAGAAGCTAACATCAACAAAACCATACCTCAGAGTTAACTCGCAGAAGTACATAACAAAGCCAATTAAGCATGAAACATAACCATCAAGAGTACTCAACCACTAAAGTAGAAGCAAAATATCAATGCTTAACCATTTATCAAAAAAGCATTATGCTTAACCACCATGAACAGAAGCTAAAATCATAACATCACAGTCAGTAAGTAAAAACCATAAGCCAAAAAGTAAAACCCCAGTATTTCAGCACACAAAAATGCAGTGAGCATTCAGCTCACTGACTCCAAATAAGACTGCAATCAAGGGCCCAAATCTACAATGGGGTGAAAGCCATATGCTGGACAAACTCCACACCTAAGAGTAAAATGCTACCAGTAAGTCATAACCAGCAAAGACCAAGGGTTCCATAGGCTTTATAACAACATGCCCTTCAATGTATTCTTTCGACTTATACTAGTAGGTGTTGTTCTACCAAGTGCCTTGCTATTAAGGAATACAAATGTATTAAATGCAAATGATACTCAATTGCATGATGGTGAGTATAAATCTCTGAGGGTAACATTTTTGATAAAAAAAATGATAAATGATACATTAAGTGTTCTATTTGTAGTGGTTAGTGAGCACTAACCTAATTTCTGTAACTAACTAATTAATATTTGTAACAAAAATAACGTTTTTGGCACATCCATAGGCTGTTTCTAACTTGCTCCAATTAGCTAATGAAAAGTTTACTACTTAAACTCCAATGATTTGGTTTAGTGGTAAAAAGATAGGTATTTGATCTGCAAGTTGCGGGTTCCATCCCCATTAGTGCTATTGGAGGGAGTCCTAAGGTTTTCCTTACCTTGGACTGAGATACCATCTCCTCACCCTAAATTTTGAATTCCGAAAAAAAAGTTTACTACTACTTTTCCTCTTTGATTATAGAAAGAATGTATTCAAAAAAAAAAAAAAGAAGAAGAAATAACCTATACATAAACGTTTAATTAAGTTGCTTCCCAAAGCGACGTAAAATTTTCAAACTGTGTTGTTACCTAGTTCTTACGTCCACAACCTAGACTAATTTTTTTGTTTGTGTATCTTGTTGTTTACTAGTATTATTTGTAATTACACATGGGCACAATGTACTGCAGTGTTGTCATACTTTTGATTTATTTCATATTCCATGATTTAAAATTCTGTCTACTGATTCTTGAGTCATGCAGCGGCAAAGATCTTCGAGACTATCGTCTTCAAACGGGAATGAGAACTTGCAATTAGTTTGTTTTCAAGAAAAAAGGAACCCAAAAGTAGTTCACAAAAAGAACAAAAATACAAAGTTGATTTCTACTTCCATTGAAACCTTTTCAAGAAACTATACTCCTGAAGTTGATGATCCAGAATGCTCAACACTGTCTCTGGAGGCAACTGTATCCCCAACTTGGGTTGAAAATGGCGGAACAAATTCGGATTACTTTGCTTTTGCTCTATTAGATGGCAACCCACCAAAAAAGAAATATAAAACATCCGTGTCTTTAACGAATGGAAGTAAGAATGAGAAAAGCATGCCTTCATTCATTGGTGATCCAATACCTGATGATGAAGCTCGCAAAAGATGGGGATGGCGGTATGAATTGAAGGTTGTTGACCTGATTATTTTAGTATGCTTTTTATGCTGTTATAACTACAATATGCTGTGTACAAAAAGAAAAAAATATTAACCATTTTCTTTTCCCGTAACAAGTTGGTCAATGTCTGCATTCTTCATTTTGAGAAATGAAAAGGTCTGTTAGTTTCTATTGATTTCAAACACATTGCATTCCATATTCTTTTTATCTGATTTCTCTGTTGAAGCATGCAGGACAAAAAATGTAAAGATCAAGTGTGCAAAATAAAGTAAGTATCAACTTATTCATAAATTCAAATGCAGTGCTTTTAATGCTCTTTCTTAGATGATAAGTTTCACTGTATTTTTCTTTTTAACATTGTTGATATCATAGTGAGGATGAAGAAGACGAGATAATTGTAAATGTCAAATGCCATTATGCCCAAGCTAACATTGGGAATTGCATTTTCACTCTTGGTGATTGTGCATTTATAAAAGTAAGTTCAGAAAATACAATTTATTATCTGTTCCTTTGTCACCCATCCAAAACTTGTTGTAGATGAACCATATACATTAATTTAGTAGTGCAACTAGAATAACCATAATTACTAACTGTTTTAATTTTGGATTAGTCACATTAACTTTTTTCAATTATTATATATACATTTTTTTGATCTAATTCTACTTATTGCTTCCATATCTTTCCACAGCATTTCATTTGTACCTAAACTTGTGCAACAACAATTTAAACAAGTTAAATTTAATTTTGCAAACTCTTAACTAAGGTTATGTATGTAGCCTATTTTACATCCTTTACTTCTCCTCTAAATTTCCTTTAGTGTAACTTAATCGCTTTACAGTTCCTATCTTTTTACTTCTCTCCTTATTTTACGAAATAATGCATAGTAATTTCCAGAAATTGTAATTTCTTAGACTAATCATATTAAGAGTTATTATAGTAAGTCATTAAGATTTAGTCTAGAGTACATAGGCTCAACTGTCATGTGCTTTGGTGGTGTTTTGAGGTGTTACGGGGCATTCTAGTGAGGTTTCAGGTAGAAATCACATGTTCCATTGTGGTGTTATTGGTGAAATGATGTCACATGAGACTGAAAATACTAATGAAGTTGTTCCAAGAAGTTTATTACCGAGTTTATTATTACATCCTCCAAACTCGCCGACATCAAGCTTGATAGAAACGGTGAGAAATATGTGCATTGAACGTATCTAGTTGAAGTTAGTCTTGGAGGAATGGGAAATGATGGACATTTAACAGAAATATGCCCAAACGATTTGAAGGCAACAATGGTATGGAATAAATGCATCTTGGCCTTACTCGTGGATACATTTGATAGGGAGACTTGGATATTTATTATTCATAGCAAGACTGTGAATGAGTTGTGAAATTTTCTAAAATTTATTAATGCAATATCTGACAATTTGATTCGCATTTTTACTCTTTTGCAAGAGATTTTCCGTCACAAATAGGATAAGCGAAAGCTGATGGACTATTTTCTAGAGTTCAAGAAGTATACTGAGGAGTTGACTTCTCTTTTAGCATTCATATATGTGAAGGGATGCTAACCCAACAAAAGAAACTTATAGCTTTGAGTTGGCTTTCTGGTCTTGATTTGGAGTATAAGGTTGTCTGGTCTCAGATTTTGTCCCGTAAGAAAATGGATAATCTCACTAATGTCTTTTTTGGGGTGGTGCAATCCTCTTTGACCATGATGCATCTCAAGCATAATGACACATGAGGTCAAGTTTCTTTCCTTACGAGGAAGCATACTATTGAATGCAAATAGGCTTATATTGTCAAGGTGAATCCTGATGGTTATGTGGCTCACTTGAAAGCACGACTAGTCTCCAAGGGGTATGTCCGCACATATGGGAGTTGACTATACTAATAGTGTAATACTTTCCCCTGTTGCCAAAATTTCATTTGTTCGCAGTCTTATATCTCTTGTTGCCGAGCATTTCTGGCCTTTGTTCGAACTAGATGTAAAAAATTCCTTCTTGCATGGTGACTTACAAGAAAGGTGTACATGGAGCGACCGCCTAGTTTTGTCGCTTAGTGAGTGTCAACAGGTGTGTTGTTTAAGTCTTCTACGTCTTGAAGCAACTACCTAGGTATTGGTTTGGAAGATTCAATGAAGTGGTTCCGACTTTTCGATTGAAAAGATGTCAAAGTGATCATACAATGCTTCTTCAACAACCCAACCTTGGCAGCATGTTACTTGTAATGTATGATGATAATATTGTAATTACAGGAAGTGATGGCAATTACTGAAGACTTTTGGGAATGGAACTTATGTATTACAAGATGGGGATCTTTCTTTCATAAAGGAAGCGGGTTCTAGACTTGTTGACCGAAACTGGTCTCATGGGGCCAAACCATGTGAGACTCATATGGAACCCACAATTAAGTTGACAATAGATGGAGCTCCTTGCCACTCTCTCTTTCTTCAATCATAATATTTTTGGTAGTAATCTAAAAGGAATAGAAAAATGGTCATTTTATTGTGCCAAGATTAATTGGAAAACAGGCCCTTCTGTTGATGATAGAATTCATTCATCATGCAACTTGAGCATATTCGTTAATATCTCTCTTAGAATTTTGGTTAGGCCTAACTCAACCCAAAAGTTAGGTGAGAATTGTGAAAGCCTTATAAGGGAGTATTTTGGCCATATGTCTAGTCGACGTGGGATCTCTATAGACTCCCTCACAACCATGTACTAGGACATTTAGAACGTGGACAACTGCAAATGCATGAGTTTATTAACCTGGTAGGATCTTATCATTTGTGTTATGATTGAATGAGTTACAATATTGACTCCCCATTCCTATCCTATGTAGGACCTAGATTTTAACTTCCTTGGCTACTGAGCTATTCCACCTCTATCTGTGGCTACAAAATCTGTTAGAGCAAAGCATATTGCACCTGTCTAGAGTCGCACCAGACCCGATTCCGCTATTGCATGTTATAGCGTTGCTATTAACAACATAGATCTCAACATTATTGTTAGAATATTAGAAAATATCTTTTATATTATATTAGAGTATCTTGAGTTATTTTCTATGATCAATTTATAATCATAGAGAATCTTAGAATATCTCTCATTATTATTATGATTTATTCATAATTTAGGATTTAGTTTATGTTTCTCTATAAATAGAGATTAGTATTGAGTCTTTTGTAATCAAGTCAGCATTAAGCTATTATCAATAATATTCAAACCCTTATTATTTTCTCTCCTCCTTTTCTCTAAAACCCCACAACTTCAACAATTATCATTTGTCCTAGCCACTTTTATCTAAAACTAAACTACTCTTTTTTAATGTTTGATATTTATTTTTCTAAATGGTGTGGAGTAACTAGAGATTTTCGCGTCTGGTGTTAAACATGTGGAATTGATTTAACTAGCTGTTAGAATAAATGGTCTATTTGAATCTCTTGGAAAGCCTGGGATTTAAAATTTCATGGTAAAACCAGTTCAAAACAAAGTATATAGATGCCAGGGGTTGCTTTGTATTTTCTATTTTCACAACAAATTCATCAAAACAATCTGCTATATGTTCATGTTCATCTACTTTATCGGTATGGGTGTAAGCAGTGCCCTTAAATCATGCTTGTGAGTAAGGCTAGTAATATCAGTCTTGCGAACACATTCAGACCTAGTTATACTTATATTCTATGCAATTCTTACAGGGTGAAGGAGCACAAAAATATATTGGCAAGATTATTGAATTTTTTCAAACAACTGATAGCCAAAATTATTTCCGGGTTCAATGGTTTTACAGAATTCAAGATACAGTGAGTACCGAGTATGTCATGACATTTATCTAGTTATGTTGAAAGAGATGTCATTATAACTGTTGCTTCCGACTGATTCTCAGGTTGTCAAAGATGAAGGGGGTTTTCATGACAAGAGGCGTTTATTCTATTCAACAGTAATGAATGATAACTTAATAGATTCCATAATAGAGAAAGCCAATGTTACATATATAACACCTAAGGTATGACAAATCTCTGTTCAGATTTTTCTTAATTGGCTTGCTGATTTTCTCACAATTTCATCTGATGAGGGACTGCTTCATTTCTTGTCAATTTTGAGGTTCATATTTCTTTGTATGTAGTAATCGCTAGTTTTTTTTTTGTTTGTAACTTCTTGCAGGTTGGTCTGAAGTTGAATTCTGTTTTACCATCTGACTTCTATTATGATATGGAATATTGTGTTGATTACTCTACATTCCGCAAAATTCCAACAGGTGTGTCATGAGGGAGTCCAAGATGCATTTGGTCTTCTGTTTAATACCAATTTTTTCTTTGTTTAATCTACCACTAGAGATGGAAATGAAAGTATTAAAGGGGGGCTGAAGTGCCTTAACATGTAGAGAAAAAAAAAAACGGTTTTAGTAATAGGAAGCAATTCTGTACATATGTGTCTTGCAGCTTTTATGATTGGTTGATGAATAAAAAAAAAATTTGTAGCGATCTCCAGGTTTTGCTAAAAATCCATATATTCCCTGTCATATCTATTATATACTTCTAAATTTCAACAGTTCTTAAGTTATCAATATTAGCATCCTTGAACTGTTGAATTGAAAACAAAGTGCAATTTCTGCTATCATTTAAAGATATTCAAGCTTAGTTCATCAAATGTGTCCTGTTTTGTTCAGATTTATATCTAAAAAAGGTCTATACTTTTCCTTAGATAATGCTGTTGATAATACTAACGAGTTATCACAACCTGCTGTTCCTGAGAATCTCTCAATGGAGGCATCTACTATTACCAAGGATCTACCTTGTCCTAAGTCGCACAAGACAGAACTGGCATTACTGGATCTCTATTCTGGCTGTGGTGGCATGTCAACTGGATTGTGCTTAGGCGCAAAAACATCACCAGTTAATCTAATCACGGTAATACATGATATCGATATTTGTAATGAAATTATATTATCCACAAATTACATTCAATGTCATCTATGATACACTAATCTTCTATTGTTTGCTCTTTTGCTCAGAGGTGGGCTGTTGATAGTGATAGGTCTGCAAGTAAGAGCTTGAAATTAAACCATCCAGATACACATGTAAGTGCTGACTATCTTCTGCAAATTTATTTGATGATAATTTTTCCTATTCCATATAATGTGTGTTTATTTCTATTCTATAGGTGAGAAATGAATCTGCGGAGGATTTTCTACAACTACTGAAGGAGTGGGAGAAGCTATGCAAACGGTATAGCAGTGACACAGAAAGAACAATTCCATTACGGTCAAAGAGCTCAGGAGGAAAGAATAAAGTGAATTCTCAAGCTCATGATATTCCTGATGATGAACTAGAAGTTTCTAGGTTAGTTGATATATGCTACGGTGATCCCATTAAAACAGGGAATCGTAGTCTATATTTGAAGGTAATAAATCTAATGTCAGTCAACTTTTGGTTTTTTTTCCAAATAAAACCTTAGTCATCTTAAAATAGTTTTGCAAATATATTTGCTTGCTTGTTTTTAGATAGGGGAATATTCATGTCACCCTAAGTGTCTAGTACTTGCATTTTTTTCAAGTTCAGATATATTATTTGATTATAAAATTATGAATTATCTAATACTTGCAATTATCTAAGCATGAGAACAATTTTGACCACATTAAACAAAGATGCTAGGATTAAAGACCTTAATAAACCTAATCCCAAACATTTTGAGATTAGCTGTTTCTGAATTGTTTGGTGAAGCACTACGATTAAAGACCTTGATAAATCTAATCCCAAACATTTTGAGTATCCAGTCGTTGCAGTAACTTTTTATGCTAAGTGATTTATTTTTTCATTCTTTTTTATTAAAATAACTTGCATCTTATTTATGAATAACATAGGTTTTAATTGAACTTTCTTTAGATGTAAATATGAGTGAAAGTTAATACGTGATTTATCACTAACCTCTGTTTTTCTGTTAATAACAGTGACGGAATAGAAAGTTGTCATCTCTAAATTCAAGCTTTCTTTTCAAAGCTCAGATCCTTTTAGTTTTGTAAATTTTAAGAAAATGTTGTCATAAGGGACCAAGCTTGAATCATTCATAGATTTTATTAATGTTCAATAAACTTCAACATTTGTGCTGCAGATTCTACTACACCTGCCCCATGCTTTAATCACAAAATTATTAGTTCACTGTTTAATCTTCTACTCAGATTTTGCCCAATTAAGTTTGTGATAGTGTTCATGTTCATGAATTTATTTCGTAGGCGCATTGGAAGGGTTACAGTGAAAGTGAAGATACATGGGAACCAATTGAAAACTTACGGTATAAAGTTTGATTATTTTCAATGATCGATAACATTAACTATTTTTGGTGCATCCATACTTATTATGTTTTTTATCTGTAGTAATTGTAAGCAAAGCATACAGGATTTTGTGAGAGAGGGGATACAATCAAAATTCCTGCCTCTTCCTGTAAGTAAAATTATTGATAGTGTTAGATATTAAAAAAAATATTATTGACAGTGTAAATTCGATAAATCCTCAAGGGACTTTTGTATTTTAAATAGAACTGTTGCTTAAAATTATTCCAGGGTGAAGCTGATGTTGTTTGTGGAGGTCCTCCTTGTCAAGGAATTAGTGGATATAATCGCTATAGAAACACTGCATCACCATTGGATGATGAAAGAAATCGCCAGATAGTAGTTTTCATGGACATAGTGAGATTTTTGAAGCCCAAATATGTTTTAATGGAGAATGTGGTTGACATATTGAGATTTGACAAGGGTTCACTGGGAAGATATGCTTTAAGTCGTTTGGTACATATGAATTACCAAGCAAGATTGGGAATTGTTGCAGCTGGGTGTTATGGTGTTCCACAATTTCGATTGCGTGTTTTCATGTGGGGGGCTCATCCTGACGAGGTCTGTTTTATAATTTGGTATGAAGTAAATCTGATGAACGTGGAATCGAATACCAACACATCTCTCTCTTTTAAAAATATCTTTGAAAGTATATGCCTATGTTAATTGACTCAAGTTTAAGGAAATGCAAATGTCTCTTTCCACCAATGCAGTCAACAGCTTGCATTAACCATTAATATTGTCATTTCTAATATTCATGATTGTACCTCAAGAATAATAACCAACGCGTTTTTCGAGTAGCTGGCATAAGCTACATGAATCAAATGATGCAATTGTGTTCTAGCAATAGATGCTCAATCAGTTTTAGGCATGATTCTACTGTCCTGTATCAATCTTTTTTTCTGTCTAATACAGTAATACATTGATTCCTGATATATGGTCCCATGCAACCAATACATTGTTATAACTTTTTCACTTATTTTATGCTCCTTTTACAGTCTAATAATCAGTACCATAATGCATTATTGGTTTATCATGCCCACTTTTTCCTTTTAACATAAATGGCGCCTTTCTATGAGAAATAACACTAAAATGTTCATCCATTTCATCACATGACTTGAATTATATTTATTTTCCTTCTACTATTTCTTTCTCTGTATCAAAGATATATAAACTACACATGTTGCATACATGTTCCAAAAGTGTGGGAACTCTTGCTTGTTTTTCACTAACCCAAGGCATTGATGCAGCTGCTCTTACAAAGATGATGCTGTATTTGAGATATGCAGCATATTATGGGTTCCAACCTAGCATTAACAAAATCACACCGTCTATCTATTTCATAAAGATTTATGATATTTATTTAAAAATCACTAATCTTTAAATTTATGTTCGCTATTGACATTGACAATCTGATATAATTCCTTCTATTTTGTTTGGTCTTAGGACTAGCTATATCAAAGAACAGCACAACATAGGTAGAGTTCTAATATCCATTGTGGTGAGAGAGAAAATAGATCTATCATTTGCATACTACACGTGTTTATATAGAAATATCCCAGATGCATAGCTGAAAATAGAAGATCATGACGATGAACTTGACTATGGTTCAAGAGACATAAAATGTCCTCTAGGCAAATCTTTAGGAAATAAACAATTGATCCCACAAACTGGCCATATGAATGAACTGCAGCCCAAACATGAAATTTGGATGGGTTCTTCTGTTCAACTGGCAAACTCTCTTCGTTGAAGTTTATAGAACATTAATAAAATCAATCTTTAACTTTTAACTGCTTAGCATATCAGTTTTACCCATTTATCTAATCCCTTGTATTCATCACATCAAATTCTTGTATGTAGTAAATTTCTGCACTTTGTTAAGAAACATAGCAATTTTACTCTAACATTCATTTAATCACTTTTATTCTGCACATCAAATTCTTGTATGAAGTAAATTTCTCTAAGGAAATTGTTTTACTTTTCTATGGTTTGTTATTTTCTTACAGGTTCTACCCCAATTTCCATTTCCAACACATGATGTTGTTGTTAAATACTGGCCTCCACCCGAGTTTGAGGTATTGATCCTTATGCTTCTTTGTAAAAGAATTCTATATGGATTTCTTTCTATTTTTAACCGGCTTTTGACTTTTGTTTGCAGCGCAATACTGTTGCTTATGATGAAGACCAACAACGAGAAGTAGAGAAAGCTATTGTTATTCAAGATGCCATCTCTGATCTTCCTCCTGTACCAACCTACTTTTGCTTGCTTTTTTATGTTTGGACAAGGCTTCTCTAAATTGTACTTGTTTCTAAAGTGAACTACTTAGGTTATATTCACCCTTCATTTATTCAAAGTACAAAGTGATATTGGTCAAATTCAGGGTTGAATACATTCATCGTACTTTATACACAGTGTTATGTTTAGAGAAGTCTTTTCCTTTATGTTTACTGGTTTTCAACATGATTCTAACATAGTTCAATATTGTAGATCACAAACTTTGAAACTCGAGACGAAATGTCATACCAAAAGCCTCCAGAAACAGAATTTCAAAGATATATACGGTCAACTAAGTATGGTAATAGTGCCTTCCCTTGAGTGTATAATTTGCAACGAATCATGTAATTGTATTTATGTTTATTTTACACTATTGATAAAACACAATTTTCTTATCCACGTTTTGACAAGCAGTTGTGTCTCAATTTATCTTTTTACACACACACGGAACAAGAAACCCCCATACCAACTGGTTTTCTGTCACCTGTGCTGAGGGGATCCCATATGCTAGTTTCATATTAAATATAACATTTTCGTGATAGTTGATGCTATATTCTTTTTTAATTTGAAAATTAAAATAAATGTAGCTATTTGTTCTAGATTCAATTTATTAAGCCTTGTTGAATTTATCTTAATGGCTGTTGTTCCTTTGTTTTTCGACACAGTCCACTTAGTTAACATATGCTTTCTGCAGATCTCATTCTTTTTATTGTTTATGTATTCTTGCAATAAATATCTGGCTCAAACATTGGCTCACCTTGTTTCATTGATATTCATTTTGAGTAGAGATGACTGGGTCAACATTAAATGGAACAACAGAGGAAAGGCATTTACTATATGATCACAGGCCTTGCTTTTTGTTTGAAGATGACTACCTACGCGTTTGTCAAATTCCAAAACGGAAGGTTGTATTCTAGATTAAGTTCATGTGTTGCACTTGTACCATTCCTTGGACAGCCCTTAATTTAATATTACTGCAGGGAGCGAATTTCCGTGATCTTCCTGGTGTAGTTGTCGGAGCTGACAATGTGGTTAGGACACATCCAACTGAGAAAATTCCATTGCTACCATCTGGAAAGCCATTAGTAAGTCTTTATATTGCTTTCTTTGGGTATTAAAACATAATAAACAAATATTTTTAGAATTAGAGTTCTAACTTAACCCCACAAAACCAACCTGTAAGGTTAGGACTGCTCTAGCCTTATAAGGACTACTTTGGTCATATCTCTAATTGATGTCGTTATCTCAACCACTGTTATCAAACAACAATAGCTATGGCGGATTGCTGTGCTGGATTTTTAACCAACCGCTATGGCCAATTTTTTTGAAGGATGGCAGCGCCACATCATTTTATGGTGGAAAATGGTGGCTTAAAATAGTGTATTGTTGGCCTTTC
Organism: Cicer bijugum; assembly: GCA_037974875.1. Lineage (NCBI taxonomy): Eukaryota > Viridiplantae > Streptophyta > Magnoliopsida > Fabales > Fabaceae > Cicer > Cicer bijugum. The sequence goes on from JBBPBT010000623.1 coordinate 1,251,880, forward strand.
GCCATTCACAATCTATAGCACTGATTTCAACGCACTCCCTTACATTCAGGACTGGACATCTGAACTATGAACTACTGCGGGTAAAATAACATTGTAGTAGTAGTTGTAACAACAATGAAAAACAACAACAATAATAACTAATAATGATTGTATATTATAATATTACAAACTTGAATGACTGTGTTTAGTAAAGTAAAATGATATTAGATGTTTCTGGCCTTTATATGCAGTTGAAGTTACAGGTTTTGTGGTAGGTTATCTAATTAGATTCATGCTTAGAAAGGTACTAAGTTAATTTAATCTTTACGTATCTTACTATTTGGTCTCAGGTCCCAGATTACTGCTTTACTTTTGAGCAGGGGAAGTCCAAGAGGTGATTGATTTTTCCAATTCAACAGTCTATCTAGTGATTTCTCTTGTTTTACATTTGATTACTTTTTATCTATATTTTCACATATTTGTAGGCCATTTGGACGGTTGTGGTGGGATGAGACGGTTCCTACTGCACTAACCTTCCCAAGTTGTCATAATCAGGTCTTAACTCAGTCTTTAGTTTGCTACAGAAATTACATATAATTGATTCTTATAAATTCAAACTCTCGTAGGTAGTACTACATCCAGAGCAGGATCGAGTCCTCACCATACGAGAATTTGCCAGGCTGCAAGGATTTCATGATTATTATAGATTTTGTGGGACTGTCAAAGAAAGGTATTAAACTATTATTTAATGAATATAAAATAGGGTTAAATATGTTTTTCTTTCCTAGTGTCATACTAAATTTTGATTGTGGATCCTCTAAAATTTGGGTTATGGTTTTTGTCCCTTGCTTCGTAATAGTGAGCCCTTTTGGTCCACACCATTACCATAGTCACATAACTCTGTTTGGAATCTGTTTAATATATCAACACCCAATGTAATAATTATGATAAAGACACGGATCAAAAGTATTATGTAGAAAGTAGAAAAACAACTAGGGAGGAGAAACTGAAACTGATATTAGAGGGACTATCATCAAAATTTTGTGTATTGTATCTATGTATTTGGTAAGCATACTGATGTATTTTGTAGAACAGTCAAGCAAATGTGTAATTGTAGTTTCCCTAGTAACACATTGTAATAATATATCCAAATACTGAGTATAGTGTCATCCTAAGTCTATCTGTAGTTGACTGTTGTATTCCTTATTTGCAGGTACTGTCAAATTGGAAATGCAGTTGCTATTCCTGTTTCGCGTGCTTTAGGATATGCCCTAGGAACTGCATATAGAAAGCTCAGTGGTAATGAGCCACTTATGACCCTCCCACCCAAGTTCTCTCTTTCCAATTATGTTCAATTATCAAGTAATCGTGTTGGAAACACTGACGGGCATAATGTTCAATTATCAAGTAATCATGTTGGTGTCACTGACGAGCATAATGTTCAATTATCAAGTAATCGTGTTGGCGACACTGACGAGCATAATGTTCAATTATCAAGTAATCGTGTTGGCGACACTGACGAGCATAATGTTCAATTATCAAGTAATCGTGATGGCGACACTGTCGAACATAATGTTCAATTATCAAGTAATTGTGTTGGCAATGGCAACACTGACGAGCATAATGTTCAATTATCAAGTAATCATGTTGGCAACAGTAATGAGCATAATGTAAAATTATCAAGTAATCATGTTGGTGACACTGACGGGCATAACGTTCATCCTATTCTTTGATTTCATGATAAGTGGAGCTGATATTTGAACTTCTTGCTGAGGAATTTTGTTAATTTTGCAGAAACGCCTCAGCTAACTACTCTATTTAATTTGAATGTATAATCTCATTTATTTGCACAATTGCTGTGCCTACTATGTAGCTTAATTAAGAGGTAATATCATATCTAATAAATACTTGAACTTCCTTTGTAAGTTAAAATAATTTCCCCACCTAATTTCTTGCTTGAAAACACAATATCATTTGTTTTCCATCTCATTGTGGTGGATGGGAATTCCATTTGCTTTAGGATATGAGATGATTTGGTGCTTTTATATGGGATTTAACTCTTTAAGAGTGTGTGATTCATTTTAGAGGGTAAAGTAAGGAATCACATAAAAAACAATGGTTGATATTGTAACATATCTATGGTTTTTATGCATGTGTTTTTAACATTAATAGTAGTTGATTTGTTGTGGAATATAACTTTGTAGACCGACACACACTACACATGTGAATGTGACACTACACTCACGCCTTTCTTGTTCTTTGATGGTGGATTACAGAATGATATTCGCTTGGGAGATTCTTTTTATATCATATATACTTATACTTTGGAAGTACACATTTGAAAAAAATAATTTTTTATCCTCTAAATGTGTTTTTTCGAATTGGGTATTGGTTTTGTTTTTTTTTGAATTGGGTATTGGTTTTGTAAAAACAGAGGAATTAAAAGAAACTCTTTAATCCCTTTGTGAAACAATCCCAATACCTACTTGTTGTCCAAGAGAATACCACAGACATGTGGTTGGAAGCCTTCTCACGGTTCAACTATCCCATTCGTACCAAGAGCCTACAATTGTAAGCAGTGACTGATCTAGGATCTTGGTTCAGGGGCGTAAAAACTAAGTACTTTTAGGTTTTGGATGTGTTGAGCTTAAGGTGCACAGAAAATTCTAAAGAGATTAATTATAATGCAAAAGAAATAGAGGTATTGATGCAAATTTTCAAAATTCAAGGTGTGTAAGTGCAGATCCACACAAACACTAGATTTTCCCAACTACCATTTGACGCATATCATTAGTTCAAATTTGAAATTTATGTGAACTTTTGTTGTCAATCCTAAGAATCGCTCACAACCTCATTTTCTATCGTAAGAACTATGCACTTGACTAGAAACCATTGTTAATAGTAATATAAGTCGATTATTTTATGAAAATATTATATTTTTATTTTTTAAAATGTATGATGATTTTATCTTAATGAAAAATTCTAGAAGTAAATCGAGACATTCAAAAATAAATTATTGTTATAAAGATAAAATAAAATGTTAATTAATAATTTTTTTTAAAATAATAAAAATAATTTTACGTATTTAACTCAACACCTTACCATCAATTTTAAAATAATGTTTAAAAAATTAGATTGAATCGACCTATTTAAATAAAAAATTAGAATGAGACCCACGTATTGTATGAGCTAACTTAAAAAAATTGTTTACTACTTAAAATTTATGTATTGTTTGTATATTTAATTTATAATTATTGAATAAAAAATTATAATTCTTAAATATAATTTATACAAATATAATGTTTGTGATGGTAAATTGCAACCACCAAAATCCGTCAATTTCATTCTTGTTGCAACAAACAAAGTATATCTATAAAT
>JBBPBT010000623.1:1256045-1277231 GCA_037974875.1 Cicer bijugum
AGTTAATATTATGTTTAAAATTGTAGGAGACATGTAATTATTTGAAAAATGCATTAAAAGATAAAAATAAAACAACAAAATAATTATCACAAAATTGATTTAGAAAAATATATTAGAAAAAAAATAATTATTTTTAAGTTGACCAAAACTCGAGAGATTTTTATAATTGATAATAAATAGATTGGACAACTAGCCACTTAAATTTTTTGAAGCAATAATATAGAGCAAAAATACATCACATGATTAATATTACATTCGAATTATATTGTCACTCCATGCAACACTCTAATATATTAAGCTTTAGTGACTATACCAAATGTCAAGAAAACAATCACCATGGATTCAAACATCAGTCTAATTAAAAAATTTACAAGGAAAATCCAATGCAATAAAAAACTTATCAAGAAAATCCAATGAAACAAAAGTAATTGAACAATCTTATATGCAAATTGGTTATATTATTTAAAACTCAATCTTTTAATTATATTAAGACAATTAAACTATATATTTTTAATAGGCTAAATAATAAATTCGTACTTTTAAAAGTTAAATTTTTTCAAAATTCAACCCATAAAAATCATTACTCATTTTTGTAGAATGTTCCGATAGTTGATTGATATGATTAAAGTTCAGCCACACTTGGTTGAAATGGATTTTAATTTGTATTTTTGTAGTCGTTATACTCTTTTAATATATATTTTAATTAATTATTCATTTTTTAAACTTTTTATTTATTCAATTGCTCAAAAACATAAACCCCATGTGAGGGTTTAACCATTTCCCTCTAACTTCTGCTGCGATTCTCTTCCCTAACGTTCCACCGAAAAATGGCAATCATCAGATACAAGAATCTAACAACTTCCGTCAAAACACTTTCCCAAATTCTTCAATCCCCCATTCAACTCCGTTTCATCAGAACCCTACATTCCTTCGTTTCCCGCGAACCAATTCCTCCTAATTTTCATAATAATAAAAACAACTCCTATTATGGAAGCTTCAGATACATGTCTTCTTCCCCAACCCACATCGTTGACGACGAAGCTTCTTCTGATAATCGCGTTCCAGCTACAATTATAACCGGTTTTCTTGGCTCTGGAAAGGTGCTACTTTTCTCCACCCTTCCCATTTTTCACCTTTTTTCTTTTTGTTTAGAAACATTAATTTTTTAATTAATTAAGTGTTGTACTTTTGTTGGATATATTTTTGATGATTCTTATACAAGTGGTGTCAGAGTACTCTTAAGAGGGACTCATAGTTTAGTTTATAACTGAGTTTTTGTACTGCAGACTACTCTTTTGAATCATATTCTCACATCGCAACATGGCAAGCGGATAGCTGTAATTGAAAATGAGGTATCAAGTTTGTTCTATTCTACCTTATGCATAAACACTAGATTAGTTTTATTTTCTATATGACATCAAGTAATTCCGTGTGATTAGATGATGGGCTTGTCAAGTTTAAAGTTGAGAGCATTTTATTTCATTAACTGTACCAAATTTTGAATTGGGATTGGGAATAATCAGTTGATAATACTATGGTAGGAAAATATTTTTGACAAGATTTAACTTACTAGCTCTACTTGTTTATGATACCAAGCTCAAGGTAATGTGTTAATTGAAAAGTTACTTAACATGTTTATTTGGAGCGTTACTAAATTGTAAAATAAGGGCAGAATTTGAGTTTGTGGATCTGTTCTTATAATAGAGTTTTACAGTTATGCATTAAATTGTCTCATTGTTGCAAATGATGCAGTTTGGTGAGGTTGATATTGATGGATCACTGGTTGCTAGTCATTCTTCTGTGAGTGAAGACATTATCATGGTTAATAATGGCTGCCTATGCTGCACTGTGCGAGGAGATCTAGTTAAAATGCTGTTGGAGTTGGTCAGGAAAAAAAGAGACAATTTTGATCACATTGTTATTGAAACCACAGGTTTGTAAATTGCTCATGTTGTTCAAATGAATTTGTGCCTTGGGTACTGGAGATTGAGGTGTTAGAGAGTGAATATCTACTTGCAAGTTGAAACTAACTTACCAAATTGTGAAGTAACTAATACTGCAGTGCCACTCTAATATTCACTTTGTTTGGAACTTTAGATCATAGATAAGAAAGAAAAAAGAAAACAAATAGTTCATTTAATAAAAAGGGTTAATGTAAAATAAAGAAGGGTTGGAAGAACACTTAGTCTTCATTATTGCCCTTACCTAATTCTAATTCTAAATCTTTTAGGGAGTCCATTCATTGTTGTACAACTTATTTTGAAAGCTTCAGTCTTTTTTTATTTCTGAGCATGTGGTGCTTAAAAATCTTTTAGGGAGTCAGTTCACTGTTGTACAACTTATTTTGGAAGCTTTAGTCTTTCTCGTGTATTGCTAAATGATTGGTTGCATGATTGAAATTTTTCTGTTCCCATCTTAGGTATATGAAACAGTTGAATAAAACATCGTTTTAATGTCTAAATTTTTAACTGTTTTGCAGGTCTTGCAAAACCAGCCCCTGTTATTGAAACTTTTTACAGCGACGAACTAGTTGCTGAGTATGTTAAACTGGATGGAGTTGTGACTTTAGTTGACTGCAAGCACGCCATGCAACATTTGAATGAAGTGAAACCAAGATTTGTGGTCAATGAGGCAGTTGAACAAGTTGCATATGCCGACCGAATTATTATGAACAAGGCAAGTTTCTAGCATTAAGATTCTGTGATATTTCTATATGCACTTTAACTTTGTTTCTGTTCCAATATCAAAAGCTAATATATGTATTAGTCTGCGTTCTAGATTTTGATTAATGTTACTTGCTTTTGCAGATAGATTTGGTTTCTGAATCTGAGTTAAATATATTGACCAAAAAAATAAAGGTATATTTTTATACTTATGGAGACACATTGTTTTGCTTAATCTAACTAGGAAGGTGATAGAATTTTATGCTGAAAAAGATGAAATGTACAAGCATCAAACTGGGTTGATGAGTTTCCACACAAATTTTATACAGAGTTCACCATGACCTATTGATTCAATATTGGTTTTTTATATCTGAGGAGTGCGATTCGGAACATAATTTACCAGATAAGTGCAGTTTGCAAAAATTTGCCTGCATGGAGCAAGTCATAAATGCCTTTTGATGTCCTTGCAACAGGGAAATTGTACCTCCCGAGTACGATACATTAATACATATTCCTAAACCTTGTTTTCATGGTGATTAATATTAGTTCTCTCCTGTTGATTTTCCAATATGGGTATAATAAATCTGTAGTTTTGGATTAAATTATATTTCTTGCTCTGCGAGAAAAGGTATTTAACATCTAATAAATGTCAGTCTGTTATGATAGATATAGCTATTTCATATTTTATTATGATATGTTAAATGTATGTGCATGCATGTATTGGGAAGAAGGTGAGATAAAGTTGAATTATTTTCTATGAAATGCGTCAGATTATTGCCTTTAGTTCCTGATTATATTGTTTATTATATCAGTTTCTATAGAGTTGTATATGAATGTACCTAGCTCCCCCAGAAAACTTGCTTATGGAATTATATTTTCATTTATGGAATTGTTGCCAGAACATCAATGGAATGGCACAAATTAAGCAAGCTAAATTTGGATCTGTTGACATGGACTTTGTTCTGGGTGTGGGAGGATATGATCTTCAGAGGTAAGAGGTATATTTACCTTTTTTAACTCCTATTAAAGTACTATACGCCCCTTCCTATCATGCCCCCTTGTCCTTTCTAAATAATATAGCTATAATTATGACAGATCGATCATAATGCATAGTTACTCATTCTTAGAATTTGGGTTGGGCCTAACTCAACCCTACAAAATCAGTTTGTAAAGTGAGAGATGTCTTCCACTTATAAACACCATTTTTACACTGTATCTCATCTAATGTGAAACTCTCACCACACATCCTCTATGCCCAAGACGGGACATTTGAAGTGTAACCCGAGTGGTCCGATAGTGGATAGCCCAACAAATCTCAGGTAGACTCTGATACCATCTTAGAAATGGGTTGGACAACTCAACCCTACAAAACCAACTTGTAATGTAAGGTGAGGGATGTCTCTCACCTATAAACACATTTTTAGGCCATATCTCATGTGAGACTCTCAACCACCCCATGTGTCTGTATTTGCTGCAAATTTATCTTAATTTCAATCAAATTGTCTTGATATTGCAGAATTGAATCTGAGGTAGATGGAGAATGTCTCTCTCCCGCAAGCCACTCAGATGATTCTGGACATGGTACTCTTTTAAAACTTTGTTGTCACTTTCTTATTTACTTTTTTTTCATCTTTGTTGTTAGAGTTGACTGCAGTATAATGGTCGATGAAGTTCAAATGGAAATTTTTTTCGATGGATCATGTCGGTTTGATTAAATTTCATTTATAATTTTTTTTAACAAGAAATTTCATTTATCATGACACGAAATTTTACCATTGCACTGTGTTAGATCCTTCTCTTCTTAAAATACTAAGTAAAACATCCAAACATAAATCACTTCACTTTAAACTTAATTTTAACCAAATCAATGATACAAAATTAAGTTCACTCAAAATTGTGTTTAACAAACACTCACCCTAACACTCCTTAGTTAGTTATTGAGTTGTGAGAGGAGAAAATATATCTGCAATGTAATGTAACAAGGCCTTTTTTTTCTTTCATTTTTCTTGGATTTCTCAGGTTGAAAAGCTCATCTGTCTGCTTAAAATTTTGAAAAAATAACAGTCTGTGTGCCTTCACTTGATTAATACACTGTATCCTGAGTTTTTGTTTTTATTTTTATCATAATAATATTTTCTTAATTCATCGTTCTGAATGTGTTTACAGGACACAAAGGGCATCATCACCATCATCATGATCACGTGCATGATTCTGCTGTCTCTAGTGTTAGCATTGTTGCGGAAGGAACTCTTGATCGTGATGAGGTAATTGTAATTATTTGTTTCTTTGAAGAAATTAGATAGATGTTCAATCTCATTTCACCATGATGTCAAATCATGTACACTGAGAGATATAATTGGATGTATGTGTAAAACATTTTACATCGCCAATCAATGATTTTTTCTGACTAGCACTAATCATGTTTCTCCCTTACTTTCACTTGAAATGACGGTTTAGGTCGAAGATTGGCTTGAGAGATTGATTGAAGAAAAGGGAGAGGACCTATACAGAATGAAAGGTGTCTTGTCAGTTGATGGTTCTGAACAACGATATGTGTTTCAGGTTCTCTTCTACAATATAATCATTCTTCCATTCTATTGCCTATTTACATTTTTAAACCTTTCAAAGTCAAACTTGCTCTTGTGCTCTTAACCCCATTTCCCTATTACTTTCAGGGGGTGCATTCCATGTTGGATGACTGTCCAGGAAAAACATGGGAACCCAATGAGAAGAGGATAAACAAGCTTGTGTTCATTGGAAGGAATTTGGATGAAACTTCCCTCAGAAAAGGCTTCAAAGGCTGTTTAATCTAGTTTTTAAAATGTGCATTCCTAAAATGTAGCACAATCAGAAAATGTGGTTCTTACTAGATTGAGTTGAAGGACTCACTTGTTATGTATTATGAATATTGTCAACACATGCTTTTTCATGCGTGACAAAAGTAAGTGAAAACATTTAAGAAAACTGATTATATTTAGGAATGTAGCACAATCAGTTTTCTTAAAAAGTGGAGACATGTCACTTCATTATATTTAAGAAAACTGAGTTTAAGGTTGGCTAAAACCGACCTAAGGTTCGAAAACATTGTAGCTCATTGAGGTGACAAGCTAGTATGATTGTTCATTTGTTTATTGTTTGCTCGGGTAGCAATATCTATGTGATGCCCTTATGAGTCACGTCTTTTTTTGTATTGTGGAAGCTATTTTTATTTATATGCAATAAATTATTTATGTTATAAAATAAAATCTAAAGCTGGATTGAGAAATAGAATGAAATGGAATGTTTGTATCTGTAAGGAAACGTCATTCAAAATTTGGAGTAGGCATGCAACTCATTAATATAGTTCCCAAAATACAATGCATGTCTGCAATTTCAAGAAGAAAGAAAAAAACATTTAAATTGACATTTAACATCCGAGATATCCAGATTATTCCTCCATGGAACTATAAAGCACAAAATCTCCTAAAAGTAAAAGGTAATTTTAACCAACAAATATGTCTTTGCTTGAACACTACCTCATCTGGAAATGGAAAGACTTGTTTTACACATAAATTTTCAGGTACTCATGCATGCGTGTGTAATTCACCTCAGGGTAAAGCTTCGATGCTTCTTCTCCATCTTCACCAATTTCAAAGTTTGTCAGACAACCCTCGTAGAAAATATGATAGAAGTGTCCAATCCCTACTTGAAGCTTATAATCCAACCCTGTAAATCAAATTCACATGAACCATAAGTCACTAATTTCTTACTAGAATTAATATTACTTTCCAAATACATATAATATATGTATGGTACATAACTTTGTAGACAATTAAACCAAATTTAGTACAGTTAATGGAATATATTATTATTTTGGAATAAAATATAAACAAAAAGAATATTTGAAAAGTCTTAATTTTTAACCAAAGACATCAACTTTTTAGATACAATTTTCGCTTATATTGTATTTCGGAGGAATTACCTTTCAATGTTGTAAGAAAACCTTCCGGAGATATATATGTCTTCTCAAGTTCCTTTCCAATAAGTTTCTCCCAAATTCCAATAAGTTCTCCTTGAGAAAGAATGTTTTCTTGTGGTCTAAGGTACAAGGTTTTGTTTAAGGTTAGAGGATCATCTATTGTCTTGATTGTGTATGTTGCAACATCATCTTCATCAAGAAAAACAGCTTTGAGTTTGCCATCTCCAAAGAGATGGACTTTATCCCTTGGAGGAACAAAAGAGCCCATCTGAGAGAGGCTGCCAGCAAAGTATCCAGCAAAAAGGTTTGCAGATATGTAAGTGAAAGGGATGTTAGCTTCTTCTATTGCTTTCCTTACAGCCATTTTGTCATCAAATGTTACCCTTCCTGGCTCCAATGCATGTCCCATCCTTGCTGGGTCTAGCCCAAATTCAGAAGGCAAGAACCGCTAGTGAAGAAAAAACAAATGAGTTTTATGATATGATTATTTAGTATAAACAACCACAAGCAATGAAGTAGCTCACACAAAAAAAAATTATTTCTTTTGAGAAGCATTGCTGACATTATTACATTACTAAGATTGATATTGTTCACTTCTTTGATAAGATTAATGACTATATTATTTTGCCTCGTATTTATAACTCAATTGGTAGTAGCAGAGATATTGACATGCACGAGTTCGGATTCAAACCCGAAATTTCTTACAACTTTTGTAGACTAAAAGTTTATAAGTCTAGTCACTAAGCTTTTTGATAAAGAAAAATGACAATATATTATTCCTTATTTCTTAAGAGTGTAATTTTAAATTTACACAATCATATTTGTAACTTAATGTTTTATTTAAAATAAAATATTTTTAATATCAAACAAATGAAGACGATTATAATTGATTTTTAGTGTAAAAAAACCTATACCGACATTAGATATCAATTAAATCTTATTAATTATATATTTTTAATTTATGTACTAAAGTCTTATACAAATTGTCCATAACATCTAGTTCAATTATCAATGTCGACTTAATTAGATTAGATACTTTATTTAGTTATCTAGGTTCCAACGGGAAAACTCCACTTTGTGTTTGGAAATTTATTAATAGTGTTTACCCCTTCCTCTAAAGAAAAAAAAAAATCTTACACAAACTTAAAAAAAAAAACAGACCAACATAATAAAAAGAAGCAAAAAGAAAAGAAGGGTGAAACAATGATTACCTTAACATTACCAGCTTCTTTGATGGCATCAACAAGTTTAAGTTGCAAGGCAATGCTATGACTCCTAATATGAACACCTGAGATAGCACTAATGACAACATCAACTTTCTTGATAGCATCCACAAGGCTCTTGTGATCTGAAAAAGATGCTTCAACAAGATGAGCACCTTGTTTCTTGAATGATAGAAGCCTTTGAAGCTTCTCAATTTGAAGACCCAATTCTGGTCTTTGAATCACATAGGTTTCATGTCCTTGTTCTAAGCTTGCTTTCACTATTCTCCTTCCTATGTACCCTGTTCCTCCCACTACTAGGACCTTGCTCTTTCCCATCTTCTTCTAAATTTTTCTTCTTTTTTTGTGTTTCAATGTTTTGTTTTGGCTCCTTAGATTGGATTCTCCGTTTATTTATTGTCAACATAGTTGCCACTCTTAATTACCACTAATTACTATTATATAATATTATATTTATATATTAGTAAGAAATTGTATGGTTTTGTATGGTTTGTTATTAAACTATTAAGGGATGAGGGTAGATGGGTAGGTGGAGAGGTGACAACGAATTTGGTGTTTAGTACATACTTGTGTGTCTTTGGTTGTTGACTATGTGCTTTTTTAGTGAGGAGCCAATTTTGAATATAAAAAGCAACCCACTTGTAAAGCATTTCTTATATTTATTTTAATTTTATATATTAATAGATGTAAGAGACTTTTAAAATGAATATTTGTTAATATTTTTTAAAAAATAATAAAAATATTGTTTATATTATTTTCAAAAAAAATATATACTTATTAATTAATATGCGATCTTTTTTCAAAATAACAGTTCATTTTAAGAGTCTATTATAAGGATAAAACATATACATATTTTAGAAAATGATTTTAACAAAAATAAAGAAAGAACCATCATTTTAATAATTGAAATTATAAATAGATAATTTACCCTTCTAAATTTACAAAATAGTAAAATCATCTTTTTTAAATTGAAAATAGTAAAACTCTAGTTTCAATTTTAAATTGTCCTTGTCATGTCTACTTAAAATATTTCAACAATCAAAATATTTATTTTACTTATTATAAAAAAAATATTTATTTATATTGTAATAAAATTTTTAAGTATAATTTTTATTTGATGTTTTTACATATCAACACATCACAATTATTTACATCACAATTATTTATATGTGTAACTTCAAATATAATTCTATTAAAAATAATTATTTTTTAAAATTTAATAATTTACAAATACTTTTACATTATAAAATCTATTCTTAAAGGATATTTTGACATCTAAAAAGATGTCCAACTTTGCATATTTTTCTTTTTTTATGTTCAATTATCAGTGCTAAAAAATTATTTACTGTGTATAAAAATAAAATCCAGCATTTATCTCGGTGCATGTTAATATATGTTTTGATTAGTTGAATTTAGTTTATTTTACAATTATTTTGCAAAATTTAATGAAAACATACTTTTATTTTAAACACATGTTATGTCCATCTTACAGAATCGAAATCTAATGGTGTTACTCGATTGTGACTTGTGTGAGATGGATGTTTGGAAGAGAGTGGAGTAACTCACTCACTACTACCTCCCTTTTTGCTATCTCTCTTTTGAATTGCTGGATCATTGAGGTTAAATTGAAATTGAAATTGAAATTGAAACTGAAAGGGCTCTATTTGGTATTTTCTGTAAGTAAAGCAAAACCTATTTCTACATTATTACTTTCTCTTTCTTTATATATTGCCTTTTCTTTTTTTGTGAATGGATACCCATTATTATTCCCACCATAAATGAAGTACTTAATTATTCATATCATATATAACATGAAAAAAAAATCAACTTTTTTCCATTGTTTACTTTTTTTAGCTTGTGGTTCTGAATTCTGATGACTGTGTTTGCTTTCATATATCTAATTTTCTGACCATTCATTATTACAAATTTGGACTAACAAACTTGATTTCTGTTTTTTCCCTCAAAATGAAATTTTTGAATTGACAACCAAGATCAGTCTTTTTCAAGGGAATTTCTAGAATTAGAATTGAATTAGGGTTGCTTGATTAGAAAACAGCTTCTTTGTTAGTTTCCCTGGAAAAATCAAGGGCCATGGAGGAAATCTTTTGAAGGGTTCCTCATTAACTTTATTTGTAAGAAACAAAGGTTTTTACAGTATAATAATATGCAGCATCCACACTTTGAACTTTAGACTCTGTTTGAATATTTTAAAATGAGTGGAATGGAATGGAGCAGAGTGGAGTGGAATGGAATTGAATATCCATTCTATTTTTTGGTTATTTGATGACGGAATGAAACATAAAATGTTGAATTTCATCCCATACACTCCAAATTGGAGGGCAAAAAAATGAAGCAAGATGATGGAATGGATTTCATAATGTCCCACTCCATTCCACTCATTTTTTAAGAATCCAAATTCCAAACAATGAAGTCTCATTAGTTACCACTCCATTCCTCCATATTCCATATTCCATCAATCCAAACAAAGCCTTAAGGTGTATCTGTTGTTTGGTGTCTATCATGACACACATGGATACATTAAATCACCTCTATTTTCTTAAAATATGACGGGTGCCTCCTTATGTGTCAGTATCGGGGTTCTATCTAGTGACCATGCCAGTGCTTTATAGATATAAACAATAGCAAAAAGATGAATTTCCATTTTTCATTCTCACCAGATATAGCTGAAAAAGTAGCTCATAATTTTGATATGGTATATGGTATCTGTAAAGCATACCATCATGTTATTAGAAGATAGTGAACTTTTATCTGAAAAGTTGTCATTGGAAGTTTGAAAACTGACTGCTTTTTTCAAAACAGGATTAGTTGGTATGTTTACAAGGTGGAAACTTTAGTTGCTATGATCATCTGACAAATCATTCAAGAATCCAGTTGATTAAGTGAACTTGAAAATTTTATTTAGAGTGGTAAAAGTAAATCACAAAGATGGGATCTTTCATAGGTCATATTTTACCAGGAACCTTATTTCTTCTAGTTGGAGTATGGCATATATGGTGCTCTGTGGTCAGATATGTATCAAGTCCTAACACATTCCGAGTACGGGTATGGAATCCTGTACCAGCATTTGATGGAAGGCTCAAGCACTTGGAACTCTATGTTATTTCAATTGGTGCTTTCATTGACTTGTGCATTGAGCTCTTAGTTGCAACACAACTCAAGTTTTTTGTTGGTGGAATCTTGAATTCCACTTACTTGAACAACTTCGAGCACTCGGGAATGCTTCTGATGTTTTTTATCTTTGGTGTCGTTACCCTTCTCTCAGAAAGGACAAGGTTAGGTGTTGTTGTTATGTTCCTGGCCTTTTCTTGCTTGAAATCATTCACCAACTCAAGTATGTTATGTAATAAAAAATGAATGAGTTGTGCTACTGCATTTTCAAATTGTTGGTATCATTCGTTTGAAGATTAAGATAGTTAGTTCATGTCATTTAATCAGGCCAATTTAACTACGTGTTTCAATACAAATCTTGTTTTTTATTCTAAATAGGAAAAAAGGATGCTGCTTGATTCTAATCCTCAATTACATTTAAAACTTGCCTTAGGAGATAAACAGTAGGGTGTGGAGGGTAATTATGACCAGAAAATGTTGATGGTGAGGAGTGATAGTAAAATTGCATAGCATAAACATTTTGGTAGAAATCAAACTTAGAAATTCTCTATATCTGCTTGTTTGTTGATCAAACACATTTTGGTAGAAATAAAACAAACAAATTTTCCCATCATTTTTCTCAACTTTATGGTTAGTGTAATGCAATTGAGTAAAAATAAAGCTCTGATGTTTTAATTTAATGTCATTTCAGCAGTGTCACCATGTATGTGAGAGAGTGCAGTTGTATGATATCAGCTTATCTCTCCTATAACTTTGTGCTCACTGCTAATATTTTCTTCTCCCTCTCAGAAGTGTCGTTATCATTGTCCTTAACTTAAAACTACTACTAATTTTGTTATTCTACATACCGCTGAGATTAAAAAAATAAAACAATATTAGATCCTATGGAATATTGTGAACATATCTGATAACTATGCTGTTTTCATGAACTTATATAATTTACTGTCCTCAAGGAGATGTTAATGTTTATAAGTTGTAATAACAACTACTAATTCTTGGGTTGAGATGTGCTTTAAAATACACACACACATCAAGCATGGGTTTTTAATCTTATACCTTTGGTCATTGCTCTCATGAGAAAAGTCATGCATACTCCATGCACAGAATAAATATCTGAATATGTCTTTATTTTGTCCTTAAACTATGGTTATTTATTTATTTATTTTCCTTCTCTGATTTTATCTTATTATGTAGATATCTTCCCTTGCCAGAAGGCTCTCTTTGTTTGATTGCTGCCACAGCATTCACTGCAGAGTATCTTCTATTTTACTTTCACTCAACAACACACAAAGGCTTAGAAGGCTATTATCATGTCCTCCTTGCCTTCCTAATTGGCCTTTGTATTTTATCTTCAATTGCCGGAGCCCTTCTTCCAACCAGTTTCCCAGTTGATTTATGTAAGAGCATTGCCATAACACTGCAAGGAATCTGGTTCTATCAAACAGCTTTTGTTCTCTACGGTCCTATGCTACCGGCTGGTTGTAAGATGAAGGACAATATTATCACATGTCATTCGAGTGAGAGTGAGGTTCGTGGTGAATTGCTCGCCAATGTTCAGATCTTTTTCGCAGTCCTTGCTGTTCATGTTGGAACTGTTGCATCCTTTAGTTTTGCATCTTCAAGATATGGGAATTTTGAAGAACTTGCTCCCAATCCAGGCTTTGATTAGATGAAGATTAATGTAGAATATGATATTATGTTTTCATTCTTTTTAGGTGAATGTAATATATTGGAGTAAAAAAGGGCTGCATTTGTGGTATATGGTTTTTAGAAGGTCAAATGTAATGTAGATTTGTAAATTATTTATTTTTTTGGCATACAAGTACAATGTAAATTTAAATAATGTGAGGTGAGGGAGTATCCTGGATTATACTTGCGTCCATGATCAATATTCTTTGGTGCATTTATTCTTTCCTTAACTCATCACGTCTTATTTATTTATCTCGAAAGTATTCCACATCTCTTCAAGATTAGCACAACTAAAAGTATTATTTCAATAAATTTGTTATATGCTAACCACCACATGTTTTAACAAGAGCAATGCTAAATACTAAGAACACATTTCTAAGAAAGTTTACATATCCTTTTCTTATACAAATCCTGCTTTAAATAAACAAAAGATGGTCATTTCTGTCTTTGTTGGAAATCAGGCATAGACAAAGGGTAAAATCAATGAGCCGATCAAAATTATTCATCATTTTCGTCGTTCATTGTTTCATAACAATCAACATTTTCAATGAAAGAAGAAAACTGACGCACCAATATCTAACTTGGTATCCTTTCCTATATTGCTGATCACTGTATTAGCCTTTCATGTCATTGATATGTGTTCTCTATGTCAGTTGGGAAACAAATTTCAGTGTTACTAATAAGAGCTACATCAAAGCAGATTGCGAGCACAGCAATATGATTTCTCATTAACTGTAAAAATAGGATCTCTGTTCCAAGCTAACCAAATAGAAACTAAGAAGCCCACCCAAAAGTAACCACAAAGCCGATGGTTGTGGATGGAAGGAATCAATCTTTTGATTCTTTTCCTGCAAAATATGAGATGCAAATGTCAAGTTACTTTCTTCAACATCAGCAGGGAATGAAATTACATATACAGGGAGCATAGTGCAAGTATCTTCCGATGAACACTTCCCCCTCTCACATTTGATGCTTTCAAGAGAACATCATCAATTATATGCATGCTTTTCTGATATAAGATTCCAAAATGTGTGTACTCAATAGGAAGCATTCATCATAAAGAAATCAAAACTTTCACATGCCACTCCTAATAGCGTTAGCTCAAGTCCAGTGGGATGAAAATTCTTTTTATTTAAGAGAGGTGGGATTTATGGGAACAGAAAGGGAAAATAATAAAATACATCAATTGGAACTGAATGCACTAATGCAGGATAAGTTCAAAAAAATTAACAATCCTCGGTTTTTCTAGTCATGACTTCAGAGATGGAAAATGGATTTCGATTTAACAGTCATGATTTCACACATTCACCACAGTTGGGGGTTGCAGGTCGTTAAATCAAAATTGGACGGCTCACATATTAGCTGTATGATTTGACTTGAAATACATAGTTGACATGTGAACCGTTCAATTTTGATCAGACGACCCATGACTTATAACTACAAAGAAACATGATCCATGGAAAACCTCTAAACCTACTGTGCATGGGAAGTTGTCAGCCTATATTTTGGAATTGGGTATAACCATCATATAAAAAAAACAATTAGTATGAAAGTTGGGGCATTTCTAAGAAAATTGTTAGATAAAAGGCATTTCTAATGACAGTAGTTTCCTAACATCGTTATATGACATGAAATGAAATAACACCATGAATGTAAGAGATTCTCATTGCTAACTCTTAAAATTAGAGGGTTCTAGCCTTGTAGGTTTAGAAGGTTGTGCGACTTGTGGAATCAGCTTCTTGCAGAAATGAAAAGTAAGGTTGCCTACAATAGACCCACAATGAGTCCAACCATTCCTTAAATTCTATCTCAATGGGAGCTTTTTAACACCAGGTTGTCCTTTCTAGGTTTAGGAGTAAAAATAGAGAATAGATATTAAATATTCTATATTAACACGAGATAATGTGTTGGATAACTTGGTAGAAGAACGAGCTAACAGCTAAAGCAGAGAAAAAATGCACTATGAAATAAAGATAAGCAGCAAAACACACACGCAACAAACTCAACAAGATAGATAAATGATGAAATTTGGAAGCAAACAACTATACAAGACAAATAATAGGTAATAGAGTAGAGATAGAGACGGATTTGATTTTCTAAACCAAACTAATACCTTTACCAGGGCAAAACAACTGGCTATGAAATGCTTGTATGCTTTTACAGGCAGAAGTAGTAAGCAAAGGCAAGCTGTTCTTCATGTCAAAGATATCGGTTCCGTTGATAGTTAAATACTTTTGGCGAAAGCAAGAGAGTTTTTCCCCAGCTTCTCTTTGAAAGTCAGACACACAAGGTACATTTTTAATCCAGACATCCTCTGAAGTTTGTGTACTAGAAAGAAGACCACCGGAATGTGCTAACTTCAATGCAGAGCTTTTTGTTGCCAAAAGAGCTGGATTAAAATAAGTCACATGTAATGTACATGAGTTTATTTAACAATGGACATGTTTGGATTAACTTATTTGAATTAATCTAGTGCAATAAACACTTATGAGACTGTTTGAGAGAACTTATGAAAATAATTTATGACATGTTTTAAAACTATTTTCAAGTTATTTCCATAAACTCTCCGGCATAGTTTATGAAAAAACATAAGTATAGCTTTATTTTATCTTTTATTATAGAAATAGCTTATATTGATATACATAAGCACTTATACAATAAGCCTTAACGCTTAACTAAGCATTTTATCCAAACTGAAACAGGCTTAGGAATCTTAGATACTAATTACACATAATATTTACATCAATTGGAGAATTACAGCTCTTGAATCCTGATAATCCCTAAATATATGCAACAACAAAAAAATGACACTTTGAGAAAGTAATGAATGGTTTCTACATAACAACCGACCAAACTCCTCTAAAGTGAGTAATAGCAACGTTTGATACACAAAACAGTGGTTGATATAATGAGATGTTAAAATATCAAACTCTTTAATTTTGTAACTTTACTAAAGTACTCACTTTAAAAGAGGCAAATTACCTACCATTATAAGGAGCTGCAAAGATGATGTTAGCAGGAAGGCCAATTCCAAAGCCAGCAAGAGTGATACCAACATTGAATCCAATGCCACAACCAGCTCCAACATACCCTACAACTTCAGGTCCAAATCCAGGACCCCATCCAACACCACAACCAATTCCCACACCCATTCCATAAAATGCCCCATAAGTTGGATGCACAGGATTCCATCTTTCATATCTTCTAAACAATCCTTTGATTATCATTAGGACCTGGCATTAACATTGCAGTTCTAAGCAATCAACAAATGAACTCACCACATGTTTGTTGAAATGACAAAATTAAACCTTTAAAATCAGCTGATATTAACTGATATAACATATAAAAGGAGTGAATATTTGAAGCGAAAATCAGTAAACATAAAATGGAAACAGAATTATCATCTCAATCAACACTTACGAGGGAAAATAATAATAATAATAATAATAATAATAATAATAATAATAATAATAATAATAATAATAATAATAATAAGCGAACGCTATAATCAAGTTTGGAAGAAGTAGAGAGAGAGAGAGAGAGAGAGAGAGAGGATTCGAGATATTCAGGAGAAGCTTACAACAATAATATTGCAATTAATTAATAGAAATAGAAATAGAAATTGAAATTGAAATTCCGTATACATAAAGCATTATCTGTTATACATAGCAGTAGCAGCGAAGCGAAAAGAAGATAACAGTCTAGTCTACTGTACACTGAGTAAATTGCCGTTCCGTTACCATTAATTCTTGCTTCCAACAATGAAATGAAATGAAATGAACTGTTGGCCTCTCCGTTATCGTCATCGTCACCGTTCATTCTAGCTATCTATCTATGCTTACTGTCTGCCTTTATTTTTTATTTTTAATAAAATATAAATAAATTCGAACACAACTAAACTAAGAAAATTTTGTTGTTTGACTCGGGATATACTATTATTGATTATTGGTTATTATTCAAAAATGATTTTAGTGATTAATTATGTATAAATAATGGTTTAATTCATTTCGTTATATAATTGAAGACTTATTATCGGTACAGTTGTCAAAAAAGCCCCCAAACTATAAGGTCCCTTATTTTTTTCTTTTATTATTAGGTCCTTATTAAAATAATATTTTAGGGGGCCTCTTAATTTTGGCTCATTATTTTATGGGGTCTAAGGGAGGGGGCTCTAAGAGCCCATAACCCCCAATATTTTGTTAATTTTAAGATTTTTTTATCAAAAAAAAAAATCAGAAACTTTTTATAGAAAAAAAATGGAAAACTTTTTATAAAAAAAAAATGGGAAATTTTTTATCGAAAAAAAATGGGAAATTCTTTATCGAAAAAAAATGGGAAATTTTTTACCGAAAAAAATGGGAAATTCTTTATCGAAAAAAAATGGGAAATTTTTTATCGAAAAAAAATCGAATATTTTTTATCCAAAAAAAATCGGATATTTTTTTTCGAAAAAAATTAGAAATTTTTTATCGAAAAATATCGGACATTTTTTATCGAACAAAAATAGAAATTTTTTATCGAAAAAAAGATCAGAAATTTTATATCGAAAAAAAATCGGACATTTTTTATCGAAAAAAAATCGGACATTTTTTTCGAAAAAAAATCGGACTTTTTATCGAAAAAAATCGAAAATTTTTTATCGAAAAAAAATCAGAAATTTTTTATCAAAAAAAATGGGAAATTTTTTATCGAAAAAAAAATCGAACATTTTTTATCCAAATAATGTCGGACATTTTTTATCGAAAAAAATTAGAAATATTTTATCGAAAAAATCGGACATTTTTTATCGAAAAAAAAATCGGACATTTTTTATCCAAAAAATATCGAAAATTTTTTATCGAAAAAAAATCGGAAATTTTTTATCGAAAAAAGAATCAGAAATTTTTTATCGAAAAAAATCGGACTTTTTTTATCGAAAAAAAATCGGAAATTTTGTATCGATAAAAAATCAGGAATTATTTATCTAAAAAATTCAGAAATTTTTATCGAAAAAAAATCGAACATATTTTATCGAAAAAAATAAATCGATTCTTTTTTTTAAAAAAGTGGGCCAATTGGCCTCCTAGGTCCCCAAACTTTTAGGGGACTTTTAGTTTAGGGGCCTTGCTTTTAGGGGTCTTTTAAATTATTAACTTTTTTTTGCCCCTTCAAAATGTGGGCCGGAGCCAATAATTAGGGGGCTTGTCAAATTGACAGCTCTAATTATGGGTTAGTTCATTTCATAATTAAAGAAATTAATTTTTATTTACAAACACTACATAAATAATTTTGTTACTTCAGTTTACTATTGCTTAATAATTAATAATTGTTATTATATATTAGAAAGTTATGTTGATTGATTGAATATTTTGTGGTCTACAAATACAATGATGTAAATTATCTGTATATATAGGTTTCAATTTATAATATAATATTGCAACTAACTATTCTAATTTATAAGGAATGGAAAAACAGAATTTGTTGCTAATAAACACACTTTGTTACGTACTGATCTCTATTACTCCCCCTCAAGTTGGCGTGTGTGGATTTTGAACACGAGTTTAGAGAAGAGTTTGGCGTCTAAGGACTTCGTGAAGATGTATGCTTGTTGTTGTTTAGTGGGGATGTAGGTAGTGGATATCATCATCCATGCTTACAAGTGTTGACTTATGAAACAACAATCCACCTCGATGTGTTTGGTTCTTTCGTGGAAAATATGATTCCATATCCTGGTGAAGACTTTAGGTATCGGAGAACCCTGATGACAACATTTCGGTGAGTTTGTTGTGGCTCTTGCATAAACTTCCTTAAAATATGGACTGAGTGGGTGATTCTGGTCGAGTAATAGTCATGTAAATAAAGTGTCTCACAAGTTGGCGATACTCACAATGTTCTAAATAAGAGTAGTTTATAAGAGGATGGTTTGCATGCAATTTTTCCACACTTGTCCATAATTTACAAAGTATACTTCCTCTAACATATGAATAAGCCATCTGCACCCCTTGCTAGTTCCAAGCTAGGAAAATATTTCAAGGTTTATAAGTCTTTCATGTGAAAATAATTGCTTAAGTATTGCTTGAACTTGGTACATACGAGGTAGTCATTATAAGCTATAACAAGATCATCAACATAGACCAGAACAACTTTGAGAAAGTTGGAACAATGTGAGTAGACAAATAGACTATAGCCAAAATGACTTTCTTAAAAACCGTATGTTATTAATGCTTGTGATAATTTTAAGTACCAATTGCGTGAAGCTTGACTTAAGCCATATAGAGATTTTTGTAATTAACACATTTTTTCTTGGTGAGTTCTGCAAGATAAGCTTTCTGCTTTGGTGAAAATTTTGCATAGCTAACAAACTTAGAAATTGGAAATACCGTACTTAAAGAGATGTCGGGACTTGGTGTTGGGCAAGAAGGATTTACAATAGCTATATTGCAATTGTAGTCCTTAAGGTAGCTAGGTGGATGTCGTGTGTGTGGTCCAATGGTGTGTCATTCAGACCATATTTTATCATCAGAGTATCATGAAAGCACTCTCCCTTAGTTGTTACATGCAAATATTCCTCTATGATCACCTCATGTTCCTCAGTTAGTGTATTGGTTGGATATTATGATATTGTATTATTCTCGTTGAGGAATATGGACATGTTGGCTTTTGTGATCTTGTTTTGTGCAATGAAATTATAAGGAGAATCATTTTCATAGAAGATGACATCACAAGAGACAAATAACTTGTATGTTTCCAAGTTATAGACTCTCTACCCTTTTTGACCTTCTAGCCAACAAACAGACATTTTTGTGCTTTAGGTGTGAAATTGCCGTGTTGTTTGGCCGAGTTCACATAGCATAAACCATCAAATACTCTTAAATGATCATAACTAGGAGTTTTACCGTACAACATTTAGTAAAGGGTGATGCGTGTATCGACCATTGTGGGGGTTCTATTAATGAGGTGTACGGCTGTCAAAATACATTCTCCCCAAAATTCGATTGGAAGGTTGGCCTCAAAACAAAGCTTTAGATTGATTGATCTCTATTTTTATAGTATTAGTAAAAAAAAAAAAGTCCCTTACTTTATCGAAATTGAAAAATCATCTTTCATTTATCAAATATTGATCAAATTAGTCTTTATCTCGATCACATATAGTTAACCGATAACTTTTATTTTAAGTGAATATAGAGTTGAAATGATAAGAGATAATGAGTTCACCTTATCTCTCTAATAAAATTAACAAGTAATTATTAATATTGATTATTTCAAAAAAAAAAAATTGACTTATATCATTGTATTGTTTAAAATCAAAAACTATATTCGTCAAAAAAATAAATAAAAATACTTTTCATTCTTAATTGTCGAGGCCACTAGGTAATTTTTGTTTTTTTAGTCAATCTTTGATTTAAAACTCAACAATACATATTTTAAATAAATAAAAATTGATATAGATGGGGCACATTTTCTTCCTCCTAATGTTAACGTGACAATAAAATTTGAAAATCTCAAAATTCACAAAATATAAAATTATGAACGAAACAAATGAAATGACCAAATTTCTTTCTCACTTTTTTAAGGTATTCAAATTCTCCAGCACAATCCCTCCTTGATTTCCAGCTGAAGTCATGTAGATTGCTCCAGCACCAACAATGTTGGCAATAATTATATCATTGGGAGCACTATAGTTATAATTATAATAATCACTTTTGATCGTAGCTTTTGGCTTTGTTTAGGAGACGAGTTTTGGAGGAGAGGTGTTGGGAGTGGAAGGTAAATCTCTTGCAATTTGAGAGATGATTGTAATTAGTCTGTTTTAGTTTTCATGCAAAGTCAATCTTAAGATTGTTTCTAAAATCATCTTCACTTGTCTTCTTTTCTTGTTTGGAGCAACAACTACCCATATTTTAAAATTATATGACCAAAACGAAAATTGAATTGCAAAGCTTTGTATATATATACAAGTGAGATACCAAAATGATGGTAACAAACCAACCAAATACAATTAGAGAGAAAAGCTACAGGATACAATTAGTTAACTTTTTATTTTTAACTATATAAATTTTTGTTTTTGACTATATAAATGTAGTCCGTGCCAAATACGAGAAAAGAAGTCGGAAATATAAAACAGTCTTAATTTTTTTGTGTTTAATTAAGATTTTTTGACAAAATATATAATTAATAACATTTTATTTGGATTCTTTTTATGGCACAATCAATGACATCAATTTTTTTTAGTTATAATCGTTGACATGAACTTGGAGTGTAACTTATAGAATTTGGTGAATATAATTAAATACATTGATCTATATGATTAATCATTAAATCATATGTATCATCTGATTTTTTAATGTTTCTTTTTGTATCATATCATTTAATATTTATTATTCCTCTCATCTCAATTTTATTAATTTATATTTCTCATATTATTGATAAAAGATAATTTCATAATATAACTCATATTTTTTTTAGTTTAATTATAATTCATAATTTCTATTTCTAATATAAAACTAAATGTTAGGTTAATATTAGATAAACTCGTATATTACAC
>JBBPBT010000623.1:1294749-1328239 GCA_037974875.1 Cicer bijugum
TAAATAAAAGAATGAAGTATTATCTGAAATTCAGTTAAGCGATCGCAACAACAAATTATGTTTAAAAAATATAAAGTTTAACTTTTTTACTTTTTAAAAAAATAAAATTGGATTTTTATTAAAATATAACGTAGAAGTATAAATTTCAAAATATAAAATAAAATCTTCAATATTTTTATACAACGGTGTATATAAATTAAATTATTATTTATTATAATAATTATCACATTAAAATTTATCTCTTATCTAAGAAAATAAAAAAATTATTAAGATGAGTTTTTGGAAAAATGATATTTAAATATGGAAAAGTGTACCGTGTACTAACCATAGTTGAATTTATTGATTTTTGCTTCTATATAAATATAAATAGTTTAAAAAATTAACTATTTAATAGCATAACAAAGGAGAAAATTTTGAATAAAACTATTTAAATGAAATGTAGAATTAAAAGAAAAAGGTTACATCAAAATACATAATCTCTTTGTATAAAGTGTGTGTGTGTGTATATATATATATATAATATTAATTTGTATATAGTTTTTAAAAGAGGGGAGGGGAGGCCGGGAGGCCAAGGCACTGTTTGTCCCGGTTAAATCCATCTCTGATTCTATATATGTAAAAAATAATATATTGCGAAGAACAATGTAATCATTTGATGTTTTAAAAGTTTGATAATTATTTCAAATATAGCCCTATATATAATGCTCTTAGAGAATGTGAGAACCACTAAAATAATATATAAATGCATTTTTAAATGTGAAATATGGGTAACATTTATACAAAGAGTTAATTCACTTAAAATATGTGACTTTCTTATTAATGCAAAAATGTTAAACATTTATCAAACGAATGGTTGATAGTGTATATTTTTGGACAAAAAGTTAGTATTTTTTGGGTAATGGAAATAATTGTTGTTTTGCTAAGGTGTTGATCAACATAACAAGAAAGACTCATTTTAAATATTTTTTATTATCTAACTATGATAATCTACGATGGCTCATTGACAAAATTAGAAAGAAAATATTAGAATGGAGAAATGATAATCTTTCAACGAGTGATCATCTTGTTCTCATAAAATTTATTTTGTCGCTTACATTATTAAGTAAAAGGTATTGGAGGCTAAAAATAGATAAAGGAGAGGTGTGGTTTAAGGTTTTACATAGTAAATATAAAATTAAAGAAATCCTAGATCTTCATATAAAACTTTGTCTGATCAAGAGGGAAATAAATATCAAGTAGAGTCAATTTGATGGAAGATATTCGTAGTCCAAATTTGTGTGGAGGTGGTGTGATGTTGAATTGGTTTTTGGAGAATATATTTAAGGTCGTAGGTAATGAAGGATAGTATAAGTTCTTGGTTTGTTCCGGGGTTAGAAAGGTTTGTTGTGCTACATATTTGGTAGGTCGTAGCCTTGTTTTTTTGATCGCATGATATTTGGATTGGTTTGGGAGGATGTTTTAAGTTGATGGGATTTTGGGGATGCTTTTTCAAATATTACTCTTGATCATGCCTATCAATTTGACGGTTTAAGTGGCAATTTTAAATCTTATTTAGTTTCGTGAACAAGGTTTGAACGTAATAAGATTTTAAAAAATATTAAACTATTATAATGATATTTTTATTTAGTTGGTTGGGAAGTAGTAATTTTGTAGTTCGTTTGTGGAGTATATCTTACGCTATATGATATTTGAATAGAGAGTAAATTTTGTAAAAAATTATTTTGTTTCGTGCTAAAAAGAGTTATACTATTACATATTGTTTAGTTTTTTTTTTTTAAAAAAAAAATAGATTTCACTAATTTATAATAATGATATTTTGCATTTTCAAATATTTTTTAAGAAATTAACGAAAAATTAATTAAAACAAATTTGATATTTAAAAAGGGCATATTAATATTTTTCAACAAAATCAAGGATCGATAAGGAAAAGAAGAGTATTTTTTTTTTTGAAGGAAGGAACAGAGTAGTATTTGTTACCGCTTTATTATTCAGTTGAAAGAAGAAAAACAAAACAGAACATTCCTAACGTTAAAAGTTGTTTAATCTATGCCATGCTTTCATGTTCTCCCACACTTTTATGTGGTTTTTGAATTTGATAAGCTAAATGTGTGGATTGCATAGCTTTTAATCGTAAAAAACAGAATAATACTTTAAAGATTTAGAGAGGCATATGTGACCACTACTCAAAGTAAACGCATTTGCTGTCACACAGTAATAAAATTTGTTTGACGACTAATGGTATTATTGGTTGATAATAGAAAAAAATTATATTAGAATACTATATATATTTATTGGGTTTTGGACATTCATAAATTGGATGAAATAATAAATAATAAAATAGTTCTTTATAACATATTATATATAAATAATAAAAATAATAGTTCGTATATATATTTCTCTTTCATTTGATGTGCATTTGTTTTTGTTTAATAATAACAACTGTGTTTTCACTTTTTATACATTGATTGAAGATAAAGATACCTGAAAAAATTAACAAAGATTTAATTAACATGTCGGAAAATTTTGAAATACTCTTTAAAACAAATGAAACCAAGGGTGAAAGAAGGGCTTTAGACCTTGACTATGCTTTTCTTACTTAACAAGATCTAGTAAGAACATGTCTTTAGCTAAAGCATGCCCCCTAGATGCTGAGACGTGGAATTCTTATTTTTTACGTACGAAAAGAAAAGAGAGATCAAGCCACAAAAGTTTATTTTTGTTTTATTTTTATATAAATTAATAAATATTCTACTGTTTTAAATTTGAAGTTAATTTTTAAATATACTAATATCAATGTAAAAAGTTTTATTATATTGTACCCAAAAAAATCTGTTATCAAAATAATTTTGATGTGTATGAATGACATTGCAAGTAAATATAATTAAAATCAAATATTTATAAAAATATGATGGTTAAACTTAATCTATAATATAAAAATTACATTTATGTTATATATAAGTTAAATCTTTTAAATTTATTTTTGACCAATTAATTTTAATATTTAATTTTATTAATAGTTTACTATAAATTAAAAAACATCTGATTTTTTCATAACTTTATTTTATGGTTCTTTGGTTTGAACTGCTAAATGAAGCTTATATTTTATTAATAATTATTATTATTCCTATATTGCAAGCATTCTTTGCTTAAAGAGAGGTTAGTCCATGGAACAAAGGCAAGAACCCAAAAAAGAGTATAGTGGGTTAAAGTAAAAGCACAGCAATCCATCAGTTGGGTCACTCACACCAAGACCAAAGCACAAAAAATTTAAGCCTATTCTGACAACCGACAATAGCCAGTAACATACTACCCTGCCCAAAAAGTTATCTCCCTTCCGAATGTTTAGTCACTGGTCATAGCCGGTAGTCAGTAGTGTTCTGTTTAATTGCCGTACAAATTACTCTAAACTACAACATTTGTTGATGAGACTATACTATACTATACTATTGGGTGTGTTGTGTTGGGTTTTGGTCACACACTCACTATTCTAGTCAGACCAAGGAAAAACTGCAGGAAATACATAGTAATAACAACAGAACATTGGTGCACATAAACATTACATTCTGTTACACTCATTCATACATCATGCACCACCTGACCCAAAGGGACGTTTGGTTCGTGTGAAAATATAGGCACTTTTCATAAAACGTATTTCATACCTAATGTTTATATATATATATATCTATATCCGTGTCCAACAAAAATTGAGATCATCTAAAAAATAAGTAAATTACTAAATTGTCATATCAAATTATAAAGTGAGATTTATTCTTGGGATTTTAAAGTATGTTAAAATCAAAATCCGCAAAACAACAGTTTTTTCATTAATTTTTTTAATAAAGTTGACGTAAATGATAATTATTTATGTGTTGAATTTATCTCTTAACCAACTAATTATCATGTAAAATAGATAATAATTTGCTCGATTTTAAAAATAAAAATAATTTTTTTATAAATTGAAATTTTGTTATCGTTGTAACGATAACATTATTCAATTAATAAAACTAGTTTAACTGTAAATAAATTTTAATTTATAAATAATAAATTTTAATTACGTCATCCAAAATATATCGTAACATCACCAAAACAAGTGTCAATTATTCATTTAGAGGTTCACTTATGTTATTCGAGAAGTGATATGTGTGCTCATTGTCGTGGAGTTTTACATACTTTCCATGAATTTTGGTGGCGTTTTCAATATGTTTTAAAGAGATAAGAATGAATTGAATTGCTTGTTTATGACTCACTTCTTCTTAACTAACTAAGTGGTTAGTTAATTAGTTGGTTACGTTCAATCAACTAACTTGAATTAAAAAAAAACAGAGAACGAATATCAACCTTCGTTTTTCAGTCACAAATCAAGATAAATCTTGGTTTCCAACAACTCATTAGGTATATTTTTTCAGTCACAAACCAAAGATAAATCTTGGTTTCCAACAAGGTATATAATTAGTTCTTTTAAATCCATCAATGTAAATAAATTAGTCACTGACTCATTTATTAGTAATTTGGTTGGTAAATTCATATTACTAGTTAATGATGCAGAGAAATGAGAGAAATCGGTGAATAAGCGTTCAACTGTCAAATTATAATAGGAGACAAAATTGAGAAACGAGGAAAACAAATAATAAAAAAAAACGAAATTGCAGAAATTACCTTTGACAACAAGAAAATAATTCTTTTTAAAGTTCTTCTTAGTTGAATCAACTCTAATAATAATTGTTTTTTTCAATTACATGTGAGAATTATCGGATTCAAATTTTCACTTAAGAGAAAATGGTGATTTGCTTCAAAAGAAATAAAAAATTTCATATATAAATATCTAATTAATGTTATTATTTTTTAGAATAAATACATTTATATTATATTTTATTTATATAACAAAAAATTATAGTAATTGACATTTTTATTTTTTTTTGGATAAATGAAGATCGTCTTTTTGCAAAGTTTTCGAAATTATTATCAAAATTTACATATTAATATTTGTGTTGTGACCGTTGATTAGTGTTCTTTGCCAACACTTTTGTATTAGTTGTAGAATATATTTGTTTCTTTTATAAAAATCGAAACATTTTCCTTGTATCGAATTTCAATATGTTTTCACTCGTGCAATTTGATAGGACCATATATGGAGTACTAAGTAACGTACCTAGTTACTTTCCTTTGTGAATTTAATTTTGATTTAAAACTTTGCTTTTAGATTGCAAGTGGAATACGCATGTAAGAAAGCAAAGTTTGGTGAATCGTGGTTCAGCGAATAAGCAGAGGCATATGAACATGTCTTTTGATGAAATGTCTTATTTGAGCAGACGAATTCAAAACAGTGCATCTACTTTTGTCTATTCATCGAATATGCCTTTTTTTTGCTCTACATGGGATACTCACGTTTACGAATATATATTCATTTTTCATATAGTTGTATTATTTCCATTAATCATGAGATGCATCACCAAAAACTTAATTCTTGTTATCTTGATCTCCTTAGATTTTATTTTTCCACCGTCATTTGTGTAGATGTTATTATGTTTTAGTGATTGTAACATGTCTTCTACTTGCCACTCGGTCAGTTATCTTTACCAATAGGTATGATATAAGGCTATTATTATATATTCAAAATTTTGAAGACACTCTCCTCCTTCGACGAACAATCATATTATACTACAATTCTATTGTAGTTTTCTTGCTAAAAAGGGTGTTTTCCAAAACATAAGATTGTTGCACTATCTGTTTCAATGCTTTATGATGTTCACTCCCCAAAATGAATGCATCTTTTCATATTAGAACGTTTGAGATTGATTGAGGAAGAAGACTCGTGTTTCAAGGTTAATGAAAAGATGTACTCAATCAAAGTGCTTTCATCATTTACCATCGCACACGTGTCATATTTAACTTTAACTTCTTCTATATTCACAATACCACATCATTTTGTTTGTAGTTTACATAGATACACATTATTTACAGTATTGATACAATAGATAAATACAACATTTTTTTTCCTTATAATTGATTTATCCCTACATGTCCTTGTATTCATCACGTGATATTTTGTTGTTGACTAAATTTACGTTCATCTAGTTCATCATTTTTTGTGACAAAATTGTTGTCATAATACAACATATAACCATTAACACGACAAAATCAGTTCTCTTAACGTCTTTAACGCCCTATATTTTAAAAAAGAACATGCTGATATTATTGTATTATGATGCCAATAGTTGCCTTTAAGTGTGTTAACTATATAACTTGAAGGATTGAGACAACGAAAATAGGAGAGTAGAATCTTATAGAAGTAAATCATTACAAAATTGTCTCTTTATTCGACATACAATGAGTTGCCTCATTATCGAAACAAGAGTTTACTTAATTAAAATCGAGATTTTGCTTACATCATAGTGCGATAGTCAGGTCTCGCTTCACGATGGAATACAAATAATTACTTTGAGCTCTTTTGCAAACAATATGAACCTTTGTATGATAAAGTATATTATCGAGCATCATCATGTGATGGTTCCGAGTTGTAATACCTCGAGTTCTTAAGAGTAAGTTTTGTTAGTTGTTAGATGTTTGGATGCTTAGATAATTTTGAGAAATTTGTTTTAAAGATAGTTAATTGATTTATAAATAGTTTTGATGGATTAGAAAAAAGATTAGCTGATTAGGCTAAGAAGGATAATTGATTAGATACATTTTAGATCATATTTTAGATGTATCTTTTTCATAAAAGATTAAAAGTATATTTTTATCTTTATTTTTAATCAAAAGTACATTCTTAAAATAAAATTTTAACAAAATTAAATATCATTGCAAACGGTGATTTAAACACATACAAAATCGCTTAAATATAAGTAATTCAAAAGAAAAACAGAGAAAATTTCTCTTGAACCAATAAATTATGCATGAGAGGCTTGATATTCTCCTTAGTTCATATTCATAATATTATTACCACGTAAAAATATTTGTTTCGCATTATTATGTTTAATTAATTAATTTTTCTATTTTTTCCTATACATGTACAGTGACATAACTCTTGTAAAAAAAAAAGTGACATAAATCTAAATATATATATGGAAAAGTTAATAATGTAAGCCCTTGTAATTAATTGTGTATGCTATTTAACTAGTAACCTCTTACAACTCAAATTTCCAATTTAAAACAAGACCAAATAATTAAGAGAAATGACTTGTCATGATCCTACTTCCAAAATTGAGAAAATATAAGCCTTTGGTTGATAATTCCTATAAAACTTTAAAATTGGAGGGTAGTTATCTGTTTCCGTGAAACAATGTTAGTCAAGCTAGCTAATGTAGAAAAGTAGAATATTTGCCATCAACATTTTCAAGTATGAATTGGAAAAGCACTATAGTTATACACTCGAGCACTCAATCAAATAAGTTTAATATGTGATTTCATGTTAAAGAAATTTGATGAAGACAGTGGTAAACTTTTGAGGAAAGGATCGCAAAAAGAACAAATACCTAACAAGGTCAAATAATGTGATCATACTAATCACGTAGTAATTGTATTTTTAAAGTAAGCTATACTACTTAGATTAGCACGGCTTGCTTTCAAACATAACTTGGAACATGCAACCCAATGTTTCTCTTATTAAGCAATATATTTTTTTTTAAATGATAGAAGATAAATAGAATTGATGATACATTTAATGTTGTGAATTGGAAAAATGAGAAGTTCCACATATGAGGGAATACACTCATTAATAGTAGGGATGACAATAAAATCTGCACTCGCGAGTACCTACCCGAACCTGCTTGATTTAGGCGGGGAAAACCCGCTTGATTTGAGTGCGGAAGCGAATTTTCCCCGACATTAAAATTCGGGGGCGGGGGCGGGTTTGAGGGTGATGATATCCACCCCGCACCCGCATCCGCCCCGCAAGTAATATTATTGCAATTTTTAAATTTTATATACACATATATTTAATATATTAATATTTTCTTAAATATTAAAAATTATAATTTTATCTTTATAAAAAATAAATTTTAATTTTATTATTATTTAATAATTATTATTTTATCATAATAAATATGATTTTTCAATTTATAATTTTATTTATATGAGTGGGTGCGGGTGCGGACGGGGAAACCCGAAACCCATAGCGGGCAGGGATGGATGTCTAAATTTTACACCCGCTATGAAACGGTGGCGGGTGCGGGTGTGGAGGAAGCAAAATCCGCCCCCGCCCCGCCCCGTTGCCATGACTATTTAATAGCATTTATAAGGTGGAGGTATCACACTTGGGTTGGGCCCCAAGGGACACGACACTTTTGTGAAGGAGGGAAAACGCAAGCATATGGACCACCATGCGCGCACCGCCGTCCGTTCGGCTTAATTTTTTAAACATATGAAAATTAATTATTTATTTTAATTAATTATATGTTTGCGTTATGTCACAAGTTGATGTGTTAATTACGAAACTGCCCTCCACCGAGTCAACATCAATATTCTGATCCAGTCAAAACCCTAAACAGACTAATCTTCTATTATTTGCCCAATCAAATCCCTAATTTGACTAAGCTTCTGTTTTGCCCGGTCAAAACCCTATTTCTAGTCTTTCCTGCGTGTCAGCTATTGCCCGGTCAAAATGTCTTGGTCAATCACGTTTCCTATTTTTGAGGCACTCTTCTAGTGGCCAGCTGATGGACCTCGTGCATTATGGATCCCCCGTTTTTCTCAGATCCAATTGCTGAACTCCTATATAAATAAAGAGTTCACCTTAGTTGGAAAAGTACACCAAAAGCTCTTTGTATTACGAGTGTCAGTCATTCGACTGTCATACAGAAGGTATAATTCTAGAACGGTTTTCTACAGTGCAGTAGAACTCCGATACAGAGTATCTGGGCTGTTTTATCCTGGGGACTTCGTGGTTGATAGTCTGCCTTCAACAATTTGGGCAGTGCCTCGAAACGTCTTAAAGAGAGCGACCTAGTCCGCGACTCAACCCAGTAATTTTAATCGGTGGCATTGTTATTTTTCAAAAGTATTTTTCTGAAACAACAATTTTAAGACATTTTCGAACTGCCATGTCTATCGATGAAATTACTAGGGCAGGTTCTTCTATTTCTGACTTCAACAAAACATTTCGGTTTGAGGGCAGTCACTTCAAACGATGGCAACAAAATATGTTATTTTTTCTAACCACAAAAAAACTTGCCAACGTTCTGAAGGATGATATCCCTGTTGTTCCAAAAAAAGCTGAACAAACAAAAAAGGATAAGATAGTTGCTGAATTAACCCAATGGGAACATAATGATTACTTATCTAAGAATTATATTTGTAATGGACTTGCTGGCGATCAGTATGATTACTACAGTTCCGACAGCAATACTGCTCGACAAGTTTGGGATGCTCTAAAGAAGAAATATGATACTGAGGAAGTTAGAGCTAAAAAGTATATTGTTAGCCGCTACCTCAAATATCAGGTTACAGATGACATATCAGTGGAAGCTCAGTCTCATGAAATCCAGAAGATAGCTCACTCTGAAGGTACGTCCCTAAATGAACAGTTTCAGATTGTTGTTATTATTGACAAACTGCCCCTTGCTTGGAAAGATTTTAAAAATTCTCTTAGGCACAAAACCAAAGAATTTTCACTAGAAAGCTTAATAACTCGCCTTAGAATTGAGGAGGAATCTCGTAAGCAAGACCAGAAAGATGAAGTTCTTCTTGTGGCAACTAAGAAGAAAAAGAAATTCATCGGAGCAGTGCTGAAGCCAAACGGCAAACAACTAAAGAATCAACATTGCTCTTCTAAGAACAACAACAAGAATGGGAACCCTCCAAAGGTCCCTACTGCTAGACAACAACCACCTCCTAGAAATGGCCCTCTCCCGTTTACTTGTTTCAATTGTGGGAAAGAGGGTTATATGATACACAAGTGCAGGAACAAGCCAGGCCCAGTAAATCAGGCTAACTTGACAGAAGAGCAATTCATTGCTATGATAACTGAGATCAACCTTGTAGGTGGATCAGATGGGTGGTGGATAGACATTGGCGCCTCTCGCCATGTCTATTATGATTGTGCTATGTTTAAAACATAAACTGATGCTGAAGATAAGAAAGTGTTGTTGAGAGATTCTCACACCACTAATGTTGCTGGTATTGGAGATGTGGAACTTACATTCACATCTAGAAAAACCTTAATTCTGAAGGATGTCATGCACACTCCAAAAATAAGGAAGAATCTGGTTTCTGGGTTTCTCCTCAATAAGGCAGGGTTCGCTCAATCTATAGGGGCAGATTTGTACACCATTTCTAAAAATGGAATGTTTGTAGGGAAAGGGTACGCCACTAATGGCATGTTTAAATTGAACGTTGAATTGAATAAAATGTCTCCTTCTGCTTACATGTTGTATGATTTTAATACTTGGCATGCTAGACTCTGTCATATGAACAAGAATGTGATTTCAAACTTAAGTAATTTAGATTTAATTCCAAAGTTATCCCAAAGGATTTCGAAAAATGTGATTTTTGTAGTCAAGCTAAAATAACAAAGAAATCACATAAATCAGTAATTAGAGAATCTGAACCCCTAGAATTAATACATTCTGATATATGTGAACTTGATGGAACATTGACTAGAAATGGAAAACGTTATTTCATAACTTTTATTGACGATTACTCTGATTTTACGTTTGTATATCTGATGAAAAATAAAAGTGAAGCGTTTGACATGTTTAAGATCTTTGTAAATGAAATTGAAAATCAATTTAGTAAAAAGATTAAGAAGTTTCGTAATGATAGAGGAACAGAGTATGATTCTAGTTTGTTTAATGACTTTTACAAAACCCATGGAATTATACATGAAACTACTGCACCATATTCACCTGAAATGAATGGTAAAGCTGAAAGAAAGAATAGGACTCTTACTGAATTAGTTGTTGCTACTATGCTTAACTCTGGTGCTGCATCTCACTGGTGGGGGGAAATTATTTTGACTGTTTGCTATGTTTTGAATAGAGTTCCAAAATCTAAAAGCAAAACATCTCCTTATGAGATAATGAAGAAAAGACAGCCTAACTTGTCTTATCTTCGAACATGGGGTTGTCTGGCCTATGTTAGAATCCCCGATCCGAAGCGAATTAAACTCGCAAGCAGAGCATATGAATGTGTCTTCATAGGATATGCTGTAAACAGTAAAACGTATAAGTTTTATGACCTAATTACGAAAGTGATCATAGAGTCAAATGATGTTGACTTCTAAGAAAATAAATTCCCTTTTAATTCAAGAAATAGTGGGGGTAGCGAACCCAATCAAGTCCCAATGATAAGGAATACTAAAAGCAACAAACAAGACGCAACAGAAACTCGAAAGAGTAAAAGAGTAAGAGTTGCTAAAGACTTTGGACCAGAATATATGGCCTATAATTTAGAAGAGAATCCTGCAAATCTTAAAGAAGCTTTGTCATCTTTGGATGCAGATTTATGGCAAGAAGCTATAAATGATGAAATGGATTCTCTAGAGTCTAACAAGACTTGGCATATATTATACTTACCTCCTGGTTGCAAACCTATAGGTTGTAAATGGATTTTGAAAAACAAACTAAAACCCGATGGATCTATTGATAAATACAAGGCACACCTTGTAGCCAAAAATTTTAGACAAAGAAAAAATATAGATTTCTTCGACACTTTTTCACCAGTCACTAGGCTAACATCCATTAGGCTGCTAATATCACTGGCGGCTATACATAATCTGGTGATACACCAGATGGATGTTAAAACAACATTTTAAAATGGTGACTTGGAAGAAGAAATTTATATGGAACAACCTGAAGGTTTTGTAATTCATGGACAAGAAAACAAGGTCTGTAAGTTAGATAAATCTATGTATGGTCTTAAACAAGCTCCTAAGCTATGGCATGAAAAGTTTGATAACTTAATCATGATGAATGAGTTTAAAGTGATTGAAAGTGACAAATGCATTTATTACAAATTTGAAAATAACATTTGCACTATCATATGTCTCTATGTAGACGACTTACTTATATTTGGATCTAACATTAATGCTGTAAATAAAGTGAAATCATTGTTGAGTAATAACTTTGATATGAAAGACCTCGGAGAAGCAAGTGTAATCCTTGGAATTAAGATTACTAGGTCAGAAAATGGAATTTCTTTGGATCAATCTCACTACATTGAAAAGATCCTAAAGAAATATAATTACTTTGACTGTAAACCTGTTTGCACACCATATGATCCAAGTGTGAAACTTTTCAAGAACTCTGGTGAAGGTGTTAGACAAACTGAATATGCAAGCGTCATTGGCAGCCTCAGGTATGCCACTTATTGCACTAGACCCGACATAGCATATGTCGTTGGATTGTCGTGCAGGTTTACTAGCAGACCTAGTATGGAGCATTGGCACGCTATTGAAAGAGTCATGAAATCAAAGAAACCAGTGGCTTTGTTTTCAACATAGCCGGTGGAGTTGTGTCATGGAAATCAAAGAAACAAACTATATTGGCTCAGTCCACTATGGAATTTGAAATGATAGCACTAGCTACAGCTAGTTAAGAAGCAAGCTGGTTGAGATGATTGCTAGCAGAGATCCCTTTGTGGGAAAAACCTTTGTCAGTTGTGTTGATCCACTACGATAGTACCGCGTCTATTGCAAAAATTGACAATCGTTATTACAACGGTAAAAGAAGACAAATTCTTCGTAAGCACAGCACAGTTAGAGAATTACTTTCTAAAGGAGCTGTTATAGTGGATCATGTACGCACTGATGAGAATTTAGCAGATCCTTTGACGAAAGGATTAGCTAGAGAGAAAGTCCTAAATACATCCAAAAGGATGGGACTATTGCCTATAGATTGATGAGTCACCTGTGATGGTAACCCGACCTAAAAGACTGGAGATCCCAAGAATTAGGTTCAATGGGTAATAACAAGTCATAGTGATATGAGATGAACATGAAGGAAGCATGAGTCCTAAAGCGATGAAAGGATGAGATAATAGAAACTCTTAATGAGATCTATACTCTATGTGGAGTGGAGTACCTAGCTACAGGAGTATTCTTGATAGACTCACCTATGTGAATGTGGAAGTGGGGGCCGCTTCCTATGGAATTTTAAGGCAGAATTCCTAGAGTGTTCACTACACTAGGATACACATGCATGGCCCTAAATGCACAAGCTTTTGAGAATACACCCAATGAAAAGGTTATGTGTGAGTTTGATGTCAAAGATAGAGTTCAAGACTACGAGTTACTCTTGTTGAATCTGAATCTTACTTGCTACGCAAAGGTTCAAGTCAAGAGACACATTTGTTTA
Source organism: Cicer bijugum (assembly GCA_037974875.1). Classification (NCBI taxonomy): domain Eukaryota; kingdom Viridiplantae; phylum Streptophyta; class Magnoliopsida; order Fabales; family Fabaceae; genus Cicer; species Cicer bijugum. Next base: position 1,308,042 of record JBBPBT010000623.1, read on the forward strand.
TGCATAATCTTATAGAAGCGTTTGACGCTATTCAAGAACCTATTTTTTAAATTCAAGTGCGGGATTGTTGGAAATGATGGAAGATAAATGGAATTGGTGATGACATTTAATATTGTGAATTGGAAAAATGAGAAGTCCCACATAGGAGGGAATACACTCATCAATAGCATTTATAAGGTGGAGGTATCACACTTGGGTTAGGCCCCAAGGGGCACCGCAATTTTGTGAAGGAGGGAGAACGCAAGCAAATGGACCACCACACACGCGCGCCACCGCCGTCCATTCGGCACGGTTCGGCTCGGCTCGGCTATGTGGTGTATTAATTTTTTAAACATATGAAAATTAATTATTTATTTTAATTAATTATATGCTTGCATTATGTCACAAGTTGGTGCATTAATTACGAAACTGTCCACCACCGAGTCAACATCAATATTCTGATCGAGTCAAAACTCTAAACAGACTAATCTTCTGTTATTTGCCCAGTCAAAACCCTAATTTGACTAAGCTTCTATTTTCCCCGGTCAAAACCCTATTGCCTGGTCTTTCCTGCATGTCAGCTATTGCCCGGTCAAAATGTCTTGGTCAATCACGTTTCCTATTTTTGAGGCACACTTCTAGTGGCCAACTGCATAATGGATCCCCCGTTTTTCTTAGATCTCACTCCTCTATAAATAGAGAGTTCACCTCAGTTGGAAAAATACACCAAAAGTTTTCCGTATCTGAGGCTTTTCTCACTTCTCCCCCTTTTCTTCTTCTTCTTCTTCTATTTGCTTACGAGTAGCCTTAGTGTTATATTACGAGTGTCAGTCATTCGACTGCCATACAGAGGGTGTAATTCTAGAATGTTTTTCTACAGTACAGTAGAACTCCGATACAGAGTATCTGAGTTGTTTTATCCTTGGGACTTCGTGGTTGATAGTCTGTCTTGCACAATTTGGACAGTGCCTAAAAACGTCTTAAAGAGAGCGACCTAATCCGCGACTCAACCCAATAATTTTAATCGGTGGCATTATTATTTTTCAAAAGTATTTTTCTAAAACAATATTTTTGGATGAGAAGTGTGTAAGAATTTTATTCAAAAAAATGAGATCATTCACCTTATAAACGAGGAGTCAAATATATTTGCTTTAAATAAACTTTTTTCTGTTTATTTTTTATCTATTTAAACATTCCCCTAATTTAAACCATAATTCAGTAATTTACATACAAAAGACATAACTGATTATATCATAAATTATTCATTTAAATAATGATTATGATATGATAGTATTTGATTGTGGAAAGTTGTCAATTATGATTATGAATATTCGAATTTTCAGCCATGAATTGAGATTTAACAAATGACATAGAAAACAAAACGAGCAAATTAATCTAGACCGTGCAATACGACCCAATTACATCATAACCAACCAATTAAAATTTAAAATTCACAACACACTCACACATTAGAGATTCCTCATTTTCTCACATTTCATTTCATCAACATAAACATAAACATAAACATATGGGCCCCTTATGTCTTCTACGCACTCGACCATCGTTTCCGCTCTCTGTGTAATCAAAAAAAGACAAAAACCCAAATTCCATTCCTCTAACGCCTTCTCCACTCACGCCAAACATTTTCCGTTAAAACTAACTCTTGTTACTCACGCCGTTAATTTACCTCTCCCTTCCATATATAAATACGACAACCTCAAATTTCTCAATCTCTCTTATTGTCATCTTCCAAATTTTCGGACACACTCAACCACTAATCCTCGTACCCCATTTTCTCGTCAAAATATCGCTACGCCGATATTTCACTTTTCTCTTTCACTCACTCACCTCTTCTTGCTCTCTTTATTCGTCTTAGTATAATCACGTTCGAGAAGCGATTTCCTTGGCTCTTTCCTGTTCCTGCAATGTTTGGAGGTGGAAAAATGAAAAGCTAAAAGCAAAAACAATAAAACAAAAACCGAAAATCTCTCTCTAGGTATTTCATTTCATCGTGAAGTACTTCACATAAGGTAAGTGTTTTTTCTAATTAAAATTAATATATTTGTTTTGTATGTTTTTTTTTTCATTTATTTTTATTTGTTTTTATTATCTTTTAGATTCATTAGCGAGAGAACATTTTAAAAAATTTATAAACAGTAAGACAAATATATAAATTGATAATACTTATCTTTAACATATTAACATTTTTTTTGTATATGTTTGAGAATGAGATCCCTAATGTTAAGAATTTATTTATTGATATTAAAAAATGAAACGGCTATGGAATAAACGGTAGCACATAAATTTGAAAAGAAAATTGGAATGTAGGTGATATTATTTTTGTTGAGTAACGAGAGAGAGAAAAGAATGAGAAGCGGTTGAGGATTGCTTGTGAAGTCGTTTTCGAATAGTAATGACACTAATTAATTTTACTTTTCAGACTATATATGAATTAAATTTATATGGAGTATAGTTCTCCTATATCAATCAATGACATTATTCACTTTTCTTCTTCTTCTGATTCTGATTCTACAACACTGCTGCATTCATTCTCTTTCATTCTTCTTCACCTTCCGACAAACACTGAATCAAAACCAGTATATTGTTTTTTTTTTTTAATCCCAAAAATACGTATCCGTAAATAACCACATTTTCTCTCTCTCTCTCTCTCCAGCTCACTCTGATTTGAGTCACATTGGGGTTTGGGATTGATGTGATTTTTATTAAAGATAAAGAGGGAGAGAATCACACCAATAAATAATTATTTTCCTCATCATGTTTCTTTTTACGTTTCATAAATATTAAACAATTAATAATAAAAAGAGAACGTTAATTTTTCACATTTTTTATTATAAATTCAAATGAAATATAACATTTATTTAATGGTTATGATTGAAAAAATAATAATTGATATCCAAATAGATTTGTCTTTTATTGACCGGAATAAAAATGACTAGTTTTGCTTTTTTATTTAACTTTTATTTGATGTTATTTGGAGATGGAATAAAAAAGGAATGTAAGTGTCAGAAACTTAGAATTTGTATTTATTTATTTATTGGTTTGAATTTATAATATTTGGAAATTGTGTGTGTTAAAGCAAAGCACATAGTCCTATGGTCATTCCTTGCCCCATTTTGTTTCTTTGTTTCTCTGCTTTTAATTATAGGCCCATTGTTTTTCTTCTTTTGAGATCACTTTCGATCTTGCTCTGATCCCGAGCTTAGCCTATTTGCTTTTTATCTTTCTCTTTTGCTCCATATTATTATACTTACATATTGGACCAATTTGTTTCCTCATTTGAAATTCCATTTCCCTTTTTCTTTTATTCTTCTTTTGGATATTTCCATTCTTATTTCTAAGTGCATTTGGTTGTTACACTATTTTTAAATTTGGTGTTTTTTTAGTTGGATCCTAACTAACTAATTAATATCTATTGCTACATTTGGTTGACACAAATTTGTCACTGTTTCATTCAATTAATAAAAGTGATTGTCTCTACCTATGCATTACCAATTTTACCCTTAAGAGACAAAAGCAATGCACATGTGGTTGTTTATTATTTTATTTATTAATATATGTTTTAATGATTTGTGGTTGTGAAGGTAAGGAAGGAAAAGATGTTTACATGCATAGCTTGTACGAAGCAAACGTCAGATGAGAGGGATGAAGAAGGAGGAGGGAGAGAGAGTGGCACGCCTAGTACTAAAGAAGCCGTCAAAAGCCTCACCACTCAGGTTCTCTTAATTAATCTCTCTCTCTCTCTTTCTCTCTCTCTTCTTTCACCTACATTTTTTGCTTTTATAACTTCTTTTTCTATATTCATGAAAACAAACAAATCTTAACGCCATTTGGCTACTCATATCATAGGGACCACTTTCGAATTTCATACTAGTTTTTATGTAACATATTTTAACCTAATGTTTTAAACAAAAAAACTTTTCTTTCTTTCATACTCATGGAAAATGGAAGGAAGCAAAATAAATATATCAAATAATTTTATTTTCCTTAAAATATATTAAAAAAATCATATTTAGTAGGACCCATTTAAAATTGATTTCTCATTGAATTGGAAAGAAAATATCTCAAAGATAATCAATTGGTGTAAAATGAAAAGACTATCCTATTTAATTTTTTAAAAAAATATTTACATTTTAATTTTTTTTCTTTTCATAATTTTATACTATTTTTAAATATTTTCCTCTTTCTTTTTACTTTATTTTTTATAGAAAAAATTGAAGTAACAACATCCTTTTTAATATTCATAATGTCTCCTAATCCAAATCATATATATTAAAATCTGAAGGTACAGTTTTTGAGAACTATTAATTTGATTAACAAATAATAAGAATATAGATATTTTGATTTAAAATAAAATGAATTGAAGTATATAGTACATGGTTGGGGGGTCCCATATGGTGTTGTCTGATTGTGAAATGTTAATGAGAGCATGCGGTGTTGCAATTTTTGCTGACCTGAGGTGACGTCCCTCACATTTCGTTATCAACCAATCAATCCTTTTCTAGTTACTTATTTTTTTTTAGTGTACTTTATAGTTACAAATTATACACCCAACTTCATCAATTAAGGGAACATTACACTTTTAAATATGCAAATTTTATTATACTATTCCACTCATGTTTGCTTACTTTACTTTCTATTATCATACAAATTAAATTCAAAGGATAACAAATAATTTTCCAAATCCACTAATGCATTTACCCAATATATTGATTTGAAAAGAAAAAGCAAATGTGAATGAATGAATGTCTTAGTCAAATATATATTCTAATGAGTTCCATATTCAGCATTAGTGGGAACATGTTCAATATTCGTAAATTGAGTTGATGTTAAGGAAAGATTCTTATCAAACAAGGGCTCTGCCATATTCTCATCCTTAGTGTGGCCCATCCTTGAATTTTTGTCGATACAATGTTTTTCAAAAGTTTTCTATTATTACCATTGCTAAGTAAAAGGACACAATTTAAATAATTTTTTTACAGCAGTAAAGTATATATTCACATTTCTTGATATTTTTGCTTTAGACCACTAAACTTAATTCTCTTTCTTATTAACTTTTGATGTGTGTAATTAATTAACTTTCATTTTCATGTTTGTAATGCCAATGTTACATTCAAATTAATTTAATTACGCTTGAAAGCGAACACTCAACTCTTTTTCAAACTATGATTGAATTAACGATAAATTTTGCAAATCACATAGCACATTTTTTCAAGATGAAATCTTAAATTAAAGAATACTACTATTAAAATATGTGACACTTTTTAATATCTATTCAAATCAAATTATTTTGAACCAACTATTCATTTAATAATCCGTTGAGAGTAGTTAAATGAACACTAATAACAATGTAAACAAACTAAATTGAGTGAAATTTTGGAGAAGATACAATTGGTTAGGAATCAATAGAATTTCTTCAATTGATGAAATACTTGCCACTAAGGGTAATATATGTTTCTTACATAATTGTTTGTCCACATTCAGGGTTATGTAGTCATCAATGTGTATCCTCAACACACAAAAATCTTCACTTGCCTAGCTGTAAAGGCATTTTCTTTGAAAACGACCTATGCCTGAAACCTTAGACTCAATTTAGTTTTCATCCAAATTTACTTTTAATTTATAGTTCAGAAATTTCAGACATGGTTCCCTCTTATTTTCTTGTGCTCCATTTGACAAACACAGTACTTCTGCTGTTTTAGTCTCTCAATATTTATGTGAAATTCAATTCACTTAGGTCCTACCATTTTATTTAATAAAATTCATATGATTTAGTGGGATCTGCATAAATTATAATTATAAAAAGAGTATTAAAAATGTGTCTTATATATATAATATATTGTTAGCACTTTTATAATCATGAATTACTAATTAATGTTTGCTTCTTCTAGAAAGTAGAAACTCGTTCTCCATGTACCTATATTTTTTTTATCATATAATGAATAATTGTTTAGGCTACATAAATTGAAGATAAAGTATGAGCAGGTGAATCTATATCGTTAGAAGAAAAGGAAGATGTCATTTTAGTGTTTTGATATTTGGAACCTTTGTCACATTGTTAAGATATAAAAACATCATTTTAAAATGTCCCCACACCCACTTGATAGTATTAAATTATATTACTACGCATTCATAATATACTATTAATTACTCCTTAATTCTACTTTGTAAAGGTATAAAACAGCCAAAATTACCTGTACTATGTAAAAGGTGAGTAACTTGTGTTATGTGTTAAAGTGAATTTAAATATCCTTTTAGAATTAAAATTTACAATTTACCATACAATTCTGTGTTTCTAATTGCATGAAATAGTTATACTGAATTATTTCTATATATCCTTTGAATATACATATAGATGATAATTTTTTAGTCAATATATTGTCAAAATAAGGCTAATTTACGTTTTCTATTCTTTATATGCAGATAAAGGATATGGCACTAAAGTTTTCAGGTGCATACAAGCAATGCAAACCATGCACAGGAGGAGGAACAAGTAGCTACAACAAGAAAGGACACAGAGCATATCCTGATTTTGACACAATCTCAGAAGGGGTTCCATACCCTTATATTGGAGGTGCAAGTTCAAGTTCAACACCTGCATGGGACTTCACTTCATCTAACTACCCTGGTGCAAGATACACAGGGGACCGTACCCCTAGAGGACGTGATTCTGCATCAGTATGTGATGTTGTCTTAGAGGATGATGATGAACCAAAGGAATGGATGGCACAGGTTGAACCAGGTGTCCACATTACATTTGTTTCTCTTCCTAATGGTGGAAATGATCTCAAGAGAATTCGCTTCAGGTATATCATAAATGTTACTTCTTATTTTTCGTTTGCATGGCGTTTATATAAACTATGTTTTTGTCAGGAGAATGAGATTTGTGTAATGTATAGTTCGGTTGGATGATAAGTAAAGTCTAGCTAAAGCTATTTTCATAAATTATAATATAGCTTAGGATAGGACCTAACATTAAACAAAAAAAAAATATGTGGGAATATTTAGTTGTTGAAAATGTAATTAATATTATGTAGGAGCAAAAGACTGACAATAGTTAGCATTTGAATTTGAAGCCGTGAGATGTTCAATAAATGGCAAGCTCAAAAATGGTGGGGAGAGAATTACGACAGAATAATGGAACTTTACAACGTTCAAAGATTTAATCGACAAGCTCTCAACACTCCTCCAAGGTCTGAGGCCGATGAGGTAATTAATAAGCTAAACCTTTATCTTTTCAATAGTAATTTATTTATTATAATATGAAATATATATATATATATGATTCGTTTTTACAGCAAAGAGATTCTACATACTCAAGATTAACATCAGCAAGAGAAAGTCCAATGGCATCAATAAAGGATTGGACACCAAGGAGTCACTACAAACCATCTATGGATCATGGTGGTGGGGGACAACATTTTCAAGCAGGGTCATCTATGGAACCATCAAGGGCAACAACTTCATCTAGAGATGAACCTTCTATTAGCAATGCAAGTGAAATGGAGTCAGAATGGGTAGAGCAAGATGAGCCTGGAGTTTACATTACTATCAGACAGTTAGCTGATGGTACTAGAGAGCTTAGACGTGTCAGATTCAGGTACTTTTTTGTCTTCACTTTCATTTCATCACAATAGAGTTTAATTTAACACTTTAATTCTCAACTAATGTTTGCTTGCTGCAGCCGGGAAAGATTTGGAGAGGTAAATGCAAAAACATGGTGGGAAGAGAACAGAGAAAGAATACAAGCTCAATATCTATGAACTCTTATTCCTTACAAAAATGGAATCCTTAATTTTGTTCCCTACAAATTGTCTGCTGTCACTGCGGTTAATCTAACTGCCAGAAATTACACTATCTCATGATAGTGCAAATCAGGGATTTAATTTTGTGGTCACCCTATTTTTGCCAAAGATTACTTGCTTTTGGATTCGGATGTCTAATCTTTATTACATTTCCAATATTTTTTTATTCTTATTTTCATGTCTTGCTTTCCTTTTTTTAAGGGATGCTCTTTTTTTTTTTTTTTTTTTTTTTTTTTTTTTTTTTTTTTTCTGTTACATTAATTTATTATGATTTGTTTATTTTTTTTTCACCTAAGTATAACTATGTTTATTATTATGTTTGCCTAGTATAGACCAAATTGTTTTGTTCTATATTAACTCAAAAGAGAACATTAGTATATAGCAAAACATAAAAAGGGAGAATATTAGTACATTAAACTCTTTATCCACAAGATTTTTAAAATGACGTGTAAACTTCAAAACTGTTTTTTTGTAATATCTCTAACAAACTCTATTTGATATCAACTAAAGCAGGATGTAGTAGAATATACCTTGAACAGCCATTAAATATTGTTTATTGACTTGCATGGTTTAGTGCTTTTATGCATTTCATATGCATTCTATTTACTTACAAATACTATCATTTACTTGTGAAGCATCCATCGTCAGAAGCACGACAGAACATGGTAAAAAAGCTTAACTTCAAACCATTTCAAAAACCAACTTGAACCCTAATATAGGGTGGGGGAGTAACAAGTAGAGTTTCATTCTAGCATAGGTATTCCGGTTGGTTAGATAAGGGACGTCGAAGAAGATCTAGTGTTCAAAATAACCTAACTATTAATAAATAAATAAATAAATAAAAGTAGTGCTTCTGAAATATGAACATTTTAAAGTACTAAATTAATAGTGTACCCAACGTTTAATATTTTTATTTTATACTTCAATTCTGTTATTTCAGTTTGTTTCCTTTCAATGTGAGCTGGTGTGGCAGTTTGTTTCCTTTCAATGTGAGTTGCTGGTGTGGCATCACAGTAATCATTGCAAATTACAATAGGTAGGACGGTTTATGAGCAAGAATTGCAATTAGGCAATATACAGAATTGTCATCCATAACAGTTTTATATCTAAATATTCACTGCTCTCTGTTGCTTCTGTCCTTGAACATCAGGAGTTATTCTGAATTTAATTCCCATGTTAATTGGATAATTTGTTTACTTTACTTCAAATAAACTAAATTAATTATCAATGTGTGATAAAATTTTAGCAGTTATTAATTTTTCCTGCAAATTTGGTTTATGTATCACCTGATCAAATCAATGAGCTACTTGTTGAATTGTATATTTAAATATCTCATATTTTAAAAAATGTAAGAAATTCTATACTTTTAACATTTGTTTAACAAATAACTTAAACTTCATTGTGTTGGAATCTCTGCCGGTGGTGAAAGTGATGATCATGGGTGAACACTAAGCTTTTCCAGAAATTACCGGTACCCTACGTACTATAACATCGCCGTTTAGTATGTCATAATGCATAGGTACTGTGTTAACACAATCTGTTGAATATTCCACAATATTGAAATGCGTCAAAAATAAAAATCATCCGCATAACTGTAGCAGGAGTTTGTGTATGAATGCCACAGAATACATAGATACATTAGAAAAAACGTGTTTAACAGCAACAAAAGTAGGACTAATATGTTAGACGTCACCCAAGTAATCAGAACAGGTGCAAACATGCATCCTCTCGGGAAAGATTGTACTCAAACATTCAAAGTATTGATCATCAAAGAATTTTCGAAGTCAGCATATACTTGTCATTATTCTTCATCCAGCAACTTTTTTTGTGAAAGTTCTACCGGTTGGAATCTGCTGGGAGGACCTGAGCAGGATGTTTCCAGGTTCAGAAACCCAATTAACTCCGGCCTTCATTGGAGGTGGATGAGTTTGACCGAAGGAATGTCTTCTAGTAGGAATTGACATGTTGGCCAACTTGTCAGCTGTTTCTGAAACCCCACGTGCAGTCCTGACCTTGTTTACAGAAGCTGACAACCAAAAGACTTGACCATTAAGCTTATTTCTAGAGTATTGAAGCAACTACCTAACACACTTTTGGCAGTGAAAAGTTGCATTGCTGCTTCAGGAACTTGTGTTCAAAATATTTATCGTAAATGAAAAATAACCACTTGAAATGATTATGCATGATAATGTTGGTTTTCATGACTCAATGACTATTACAAGATCACTATAAACATTTAGGTTCATTCCTTTTACTGAATTATCCCACAATAAAAGTAACTACAATAATAATTAACCAAGAACATTGACAAAAGTGCTTACTCGGGCTGGCTTTCCCTGGTGGTTGATACTTTGATTGTTGAGTGGTCTTCGTTGATTTCTTATTTTTAATTCCATCCTTTAGGGGAATAAGAAAAAATTATTAGCATGATGGAATTTAAGAAAGACAGTTTATAGAGAACAACAAATCATCCAGCAAAGTAAAGCCTAAAAAAATACACGAGTTGTATTTTAATGTCATGTGCCAAATAGGTACTGTCCTGGGCTAACAGATTGGGGGGGGCGAGGGCACTAATTCCAAAGCAAGATAAGAACAGGAATAGAGAAAGCATAGAGAACAACTCATCACCTCTTTTGCCATATCCAGCTTCCGTTGCACAGCTGTAATAAATGAATGAGAACGGTTAGAATATTAGACAATATTTTATATTATCTTTTATATTATAGAGTATCTTGAATTACAATTTATAATCATAGAGATATTTTAGAATCTCTTATTATTAATATGATTTGTTCTTTTTTTATGATTTAGTCTATGTTTCTCTATAAATAGAGTTTAATATAAGTCTTTTGTAATCAAGTTAGTATAAATCTATTATCGATAATATTCAAACCCTTACTATTTTCTCTCCCTCCTTTTCTCTAAAATCCCACAACTTCAACATGGTATCTAGAACCTATTTTAATCCTCCTTGAACGGTCTAGCAACTATTCTACTCTAAGTTCCCAAAAGTTTGGAAAGGTAATCATAGTTCACTCCTTTTTTATGTGATCTCTTGGTGAGTTTTCATACTTTTCCAACTCTTTTCAGCGAGCCTCCTAAACAACCATTATTTGTTTTTGTCAACCCTTTTCCGGCACTCATTTAAACAATTTCTGTCCAGATCCGCTGCTGCCACCGTCGTCACCCTTGTTTCCGTCAGCTTTTCCAAAGAACAATCTCTCCATCAGCTTCATTCTACCTAGATCGGCCCACGCCTGAAAACGTGTCGCCAAAAGCAGTCACACGCACTCTCAAGCGCCACTACTCTCTCTTGCGACTAGATCTCCCGCGCAAACTCTCCACAGCACGTGACAGTGTGTCCAACGCCGCTACGGTTACTGCTTTGTCGGTCTATCTCGGTTCTCGTGGTTTTATATTTGCCTTTACTTTCCAATTTTGACCAACGGAAATATGCATTCTTGTTCAAACAGCCATTATCTATCCTGTTTTGGACTCATTTTCTCACTTTGTTGATCGATCATAGCTTCATGTCGTTAGAGTCACACTGCCTCGTCTTCGATGAATGTCATGCAATTTAGTTCTTACTAATAGATTATAACAGTGGCTTCTATTTCCACTGAGATCATTCCGGCGGTGTCCCTTTTCTCACATATGAATCATATTAATGATAATTTATTCTTCCATTGATAGTTATTATGACGGTGTCTTTATTTTCATGACTCACTTTAGCTTAACAATTTGTCCCGGATGCACAGGTCTCATCTTTGACCCAGATGTATTGGTCTCGCTTCTCTCTCCCTGAGGCAGATTCAAGTTTAAATACTTACGGTCTCTGATATTATTAGTTTGAAGCTTCCAAAGGCAAAATTTTAGAATAAAAGACCTTGTTTTGTTCAATTGTTTGTCATGAATTTCTCTCATGCTGATGATCATTCCGACTATCTGGCTAGACTATATTTATAACAATTCACTCCGACTTCACCTACATCCTTGAGTTGCCTTTTCATCCTTTTTTATTATTTTGCAGAGTAAAACATTGTTTTCATGTAATAAGCTAAAGCGTAGTAAGTTTTAGCTTGAGGAGGAGTGTTAGAATATTAGAAAATATCTTATATTATTTTTTATATTATATTAGAGTATCTTGAGTTATTTCCTATGATCAATTTATAATCATAGAGATATTTTCGAATATCTCTTATTTATTATTATTATGATTTGTTCCTGATTTAAGATTGGGTCTATGTTTCTCTATAAATAGAGATAAGTATTGAGCTTTTTGTAATTAAGTTAGCATAAAGCTATTATCAATAATATTTAAACCGTTATTATTTTCTCTCCTTCTTTTCTCTAAAATCCCACATCTAACAAGAACCATGTTCTATACAGTCAACATGTGAAACAGAGTGTACGACACAAACAAAAAGGACTGTTTGTGTATATAAAGTCCAAACAGGAAAAACCTCAGCTTTATTCATTATTTAAATTAGCAACTTAAATAATGTACTGACATGCACATTTACCAGCTTAAATTCCGTAAGTTATTTCTAAGAGATTGAAAAATATGACTCCAAACTACAGATGCCAGAGTGAAAAAAACATGCATGCATTTAACCTAGAAATGGTTGAAACCAGTAAGATCACCTGGAGCTAACGAAGGGTGTAATTTCATGGAAGAAAAATTATTGGTGAGTTTCGAATTAGGCAATGCACCAGAATATCTCTTGACTGATTGCCGATCCACTGCTCCACTTACTCCAACTGCAAAAATAAAAGGAAGAAACAATTAAGAGTTTAGTATTAGTATCCCCTCCAATTGAACCATAGAGAGTCCTTAGCACAATGCAGCATAAATAAAATTACATACCAGATGGAGGAGTTCTGGTTACAGGTCCGGTGCGAAGCGATGGAGGGATGTAAAAGCAGCTCTACATATCATTTTGAATGAAAACAGTAAAAACCCAAGCTTACTGAAAGCAAGATATAGTTTGGCATAGAAAAGATAAAAACAATTTTTTTAAACTAATTTAAAGTATGAATTAGTTAAAAGAAAACCTGGAAGAAAGGATGCTGAAGGGCCTCTGCTGCAGTAGGTCTCTTGCAGGGATCCCATGAACAAAGTGACTACAGGTATAGAAAGGAAAGAACAGAAAGCAGAAAAAAAAAATATAGCACTATATTAGTGGAGAAATGGAGGCTGGAACTGAATGCTATGCAATAAATCAAAACTACTTACTTTGATAAGGTTGATTGCATCATCGCTTCTGGACGGAATCAGTACAGAGAGATCAGCAGCAGCTAGCTGTAGAAGTAAATACATAGCATACAGTAACTATCTGAACTGAAGACAATGCCTGTCTTAATATACATAACATCAATAGACAATTCCAATATCCAGTGTAAGGGAACCCATTTAGCCACGTATAAACTCAATTAAACATTATTAGGTTAGTTCACGTGATTCTGTTTCGTATTAATATGTTGATAATATGCTTGTTTAGTGGTAATATGTTCATATGTTGATAATGCATTTGATTCTATTTAATGTTGATATGTTTGATTTGACAGAAAAGAAACAGGCACTTGACTCTGTACGAGCTGAATGAGGAGCTACTTAACTTAATGAAACTATAAACCCCCCACTAGAGCCGAAGAAGATTTCTATACTCTATTTGATGATTAAGTCCAAATTAAGAAAACTAACCTGTGGAAATTGATAGTTGATATCCCTAGCAAGTTTGAGTCCATCTGCCCAAGATTCAGTTGTTGGACTACCTATCACACTGCATATTTTGTATATCTCATCTGCTTCACTGCATACACAGCCATAATGGAATAGGTTTATTTCCAAACCAGTTACTATACTATATGCTTTTAGACCAGGATTCCATTTGACAGATACTATGCAGTAAACTAATCAACCAAATATTTGTGAAAAATAATTGCAATCAAATGTGTGAACATGGTAACTTGTTTAAGAGTAGACTGAGGTGCCATAAATTTGTTAATTCCCTATTAATTAAATATTTATTGCCTTTATGCAAGTAAAAAAAAAGTATTCGTCTGGGAAGCAGTAGAATTGGAGAAAAAGAGAATATGATACCTGCTACCCGGAAATAGTGGACAGAGAGTGAACAACTCAGCCATAATAGCCCCCATTGCCCACATGTCTGGAAGATGAAACAAAACAAAAGCCATAGTCAAGATCATAAACTTTTATGCATAATTGTTCAATATCAGACACTTACCAACTTTGGAGCTATAAAGGAAAGACTGAAGCAGGACTTCAGGAGCACGATACCTAATCATAGGCCATTATGCATGTCATTAAATACACAACACACTGTGCACTATACATTTATAATACAACGATGCATTCAAGTTAAAGACACATACCACCGTGTGGAGACATACTCAGTATACGGCGGTTGTGAGCTGATCTCTCGCACTAGGCCGAAATCAGAAATTTTGATGATACCCTTGGTGACCAGTATGTTTTCTGCAAAAAGCCCCATATCTTGAATCAAACAGAAAAACTTTGCAGCAGAGTAATATAGATATGCACAACACACCAAACACCTAGTCTGTATATTTCTCATGATATGCAAACTCAATTAATCATCAAGCCGAAACTACATTAAAAAATTAAATTGAAAATAGAAAGAGTTAATGATAGAACAAACTGCTAATATTAAATACCTTTCATGCTATATAAAGTAGAACTATTAATACATTCTTAATACTATTTTATCACACCACATACTCTACCAAGACTACACAAAACCATGAAAACGCACCAGGCTTTAGATCACGATGAAAGTATCCACGCTGGTGCATGTACGCAAGACCTTGGAAAACTTGAAAACACCAGTTTCTAACTTCATCATCAGAAAACAGCGTTTCCCTTTTTTTCATAAGTTGGTAAAGGTTACATTCCTGCATCATCCAAAATTGACCTAAAACAGTTAGTATTATACTTCAAATCAGCCACCATTATGCCATAAAGGTCCAATCACTCACCATGTACTCAAAAACAAGGTACAGAATGTCACTTTCTCGAATAACTTCCTTCAGCTTAACAATATTTGAGTGATTCATTTTACGTAAAGACTGCCATAAGGGAAATTAGAGAATAAATATATGCAGAAGCATAAGCTACATATTGAAAATTAGGCTTAGGAAAGAACAGCAAGATGTGATACCTTAACTTCTCTCAAGTTTACACACTCCTCCCAAGAGTGATATTTCTTCTTCATTTTCTTGATCGCAACCTGTAATTGTATGAAAAATTAGAATGAAACACACGGCCCAACTTCACATAGAACACCAACATAACTCCAATTAAAAAAGTCATACAATTTCACCACTTTGCTTATTAATGGCTCTCCAAACACTCCCAAATGTTCCATCACCAACTTCCTTAATTAATTTGTACCTTCGTTCAGGGAAGAAAGAAACAAACCTTATACAGAGATTCAAATAAAAAAGGGGACAAATAGCAATTTCTGCAAAAGATAATCACCTCTCCATTGTTCCAACAGAACCCAAAGCGGCTCTTTATTCGAAAGATGGATAGAATTTAACTATAGCAGACAATGCTGAGAAAGGAGTATAAAATATTACAGATATCTGCTGGTCCAGCAAATTCCACTGTCAATTCTTTGTTGTGGCAAAAAAATGGCAAAAAGCAGAAACTTTCAGATGGAAGAACTGCATAGCCTTATTGATTAATACTTTAATAGACTTGTGGCTTTGTAACAGTAGCAGGTTGCAGAAGGTAGAAATGAACAATTACTACATATCATAATAGCATTTCTTAGGTCTAACTGAAATGATTGATCAATGCTACAGGATTAATCTCTAGCTAAAATCACCGTGACCTAACACTTATAACTTCAACAATTGCCACTTCATATAGTCTACTTAGGCATTATTAAAGAAAGTTCAGCTATCACCAATACTCATTGGGACAAAGACAACGATTATTAAAAACTATAGTCTGCACTGTTTCAATGCAATTGCTTATCCAACCCTAAAGATACAAGCAGTATCCATATCAGACACCAGTTTATATACTTCATCCCTGTAGAAGAAAGAAAAGGTTGAGTTATATTATTGTAAATTAAAACCGATGAAGGAGATGTAGAAGTGCTGCATGATATATCTCTTACCCCAGAAGTTGATTGTTCAGATATTTCAACTGGATGTTGGGTCAGCAATGCACTGTCAAAGGAACACTTGTCAAGAAACAAATCTTTTTAACTGGATGTTTAATGGTTTGATCTAGAGAAGAAGAATAAGTTCTTACTTGTACAATTTCCATAAAGATGCAGCACTTGTCTCAGAAAAAACAAGCATCCAGCACAATGTGCTGATCACTAAAGGCGAACAGACAACTAAGTGCAATTAACAAAGAAAACCGGAATAAATTTTCCAAGGATGAAGTAACGCCAGTCGAGCATTTCTTCAGATGAAAACAAACAATAATTGTGGCAACTTGACCAGAAAAGAACTCCATCCATGTTTCAAAATAATAAATCAGGAACCTTAAGATTCAAATGCAGATCAACCTGCAAGAAGAGAACATGTGCAATCCGTAGTTTAGATTCATAATTCTGTATTGTAAATACTGCACGGTCAACCTAAATAGAAATCTCAACAAAAACTGGAATGACAACAAATCAAGTAAATTCCAATGCTCTTAGAACATCAAAATTAAAAGAGTGTGAAGCATCAACACCCAGCTAAAAATACATTCTATTAATACTTTATAATTTGTTGCTATACCTGTAGAAATTTGTATGCTTTATCAGTGATAAAAAATTGAAGTTATTGGACAATGATCCCACTACATCACAAAAAACTAACTCCCATACATGAAAACTCAAGAAGATGTAAAATGCTGCAATGAATTAAATTAAGATGGCAAGAAAGAATACGTATAGTATTCATTTAATTTTATTTTAGTTAATTAGTCAAAATTCATATTAACAGCGCCAGCGCTATTCCAATTAATTCACAATGATAAATCCAGAAATTATGAATTATCACACCCGATTAGTCTAGTAAACAAATTGCTCATGCAATTCCAAATATGATGAAAACTAAGCTTCAGATTCAGTCTCAAAGACAAACCCATCTCCAAACTTAAACTAACACCACCACCCAATTTAAAAAAAAAAAAGATTAAATAGTCAAATTAGTCCTTGCAAAACAATGCAAATCATAATGTTATATCAGTTTCTAAATCATGAATACCTATTCTATATCAAGAATGTGTATTTATCCATGAACATGCACTCCGTTGATCATATAAGTCGCTGAGATACAATTTTAGGGACATTATTAGGCATATAGTATATCTTTTAAAGAGTGATTAGACAACTTTCTACAAGGATTAAAGATTGAAATTTAATGTTCCTATGTGTGGGACACGCAGAATGCAAAAGACTATACAATCAATAGCATTGTAATAGTAAAGACAATAAGCAATAAATCAGATAAACCAAACCATAACAACGCAACAAATTCAGGAAGAAGAATTATTAACAATTAAAATTAAAATATGCGGCGCGAAACCCGAATTCAACCTACCAATTATTACATCGAGAAACGACAACCGGTTCTGAATTGAAAAAAGTGGAATTACATTATATTAATTTCATATTTAATAATTCAAACAAATTGAAGGATTTGGCGATGAATTTGAATCGGGTTCAAAAAAAGGGGGTGAAAAATAACGAAATTGAAGCAAAGGCGAAGGATTCTAAGGAAAAGTTTAGAAGGGATCTGAGAGAGAGAGAGAGAGAGAGAGAGTACCTGGTGATGAAGGGGGAAGGAGTATGAAAACCGTCTCGAAGGACGGGGAAGAGGACCTCTGTCTCTCTCTCTCTCTCCGTCACCAAAACCAACCCTCCTTTCTTCCTTTTTTTTTTCTTCTTTTTTTTCTTTCTTTTTCCCTTTATACCCTCACTGCTTCGCCAAGTGTTAATACAAATATGTTTGCTTCCGACGTGAGATTAATTTTCGATAAATTAGGCTTTGTGCACGATTGGTTTTAATTTTGGAGAGTTGAAATATTTTGGAAGGGTTAAAATTATTTTAGCATCTTTGGGTTATAATTGATTCTCTCTTTAAATTAACTTTTATACTTTTTTTTTTTTATAACTTATGTGGTAAAATGACCGTTTCTTTTGTTGTCCCCAGGGGTAGACATCTTGTACAAAAATTTATTTTTGAGAAAATATTAATTTTGAATTTTTTTTAAACAAAAAATTTAATTTTTTTTTAAAAAAGTGGATCCATAAGTCCAACTAAATCCATAAATTTTTAGGATTTTTTTTATTTTGGAGGATTTTTTACTAATATATCCTAGATTTTAGGATTGTTAACCAAAATGCCTTATTTTTAAATTGTTTCATATTATTAATGTAGTTTTTTCTTATTAATGTATTTTTTTTAAAATTTATAATATAATTTATTGTTTTTAATTTTAATTACTTTTAATAGTTATAATATTAATTTTTTATTTTAATTTTAATTATTTTTAATTTACTTATAATTATTTTTTAATTATAACAATTTTTAATAATAATAATAACAATAATAATAAAATAATTATTATTATTTTATTATTATTATTTTTAATGTATTATTATTATTTAACAATTACATAAAATCATTTAAAAAAAATTATAAAATCCCTTTGGGATGTCGCATCTCCGTCCAACGACCTCCTGCTAGGGAAAAAAAATTGGTCTTTGGCAAGTCGCTCTCCCAAGGAGAGTTCAAGCCCTAAAAAATAGGGCATTTTGGTAACTAAATTAAAAAGTAGGTGGACCTTTTAAACTATGAAATTTTTTGTTAGATGTTGGAGGGTAAAAAATTTGATAGTTTAAAAAGCCCTTAAATTTTGTGGGTTTATTGGGCCTATGAGTCCACTTTTACAAAAAAAAAATTGATATTTTATTGAGAAAAAAGAAATTCAATTATTTTTTGAGAAATAAATTTTTGTGATTCAAAAAGAAAAATTAATTTTTTCAAGAAAAATAATTTTTTGATGTTGCTCACAAAATTATTCAAGAAAAATATATATTAGATTTTTTTGAGAAAAAAATTTCAATTAACAAAACATTATGAGTTTTCTTCTTTTAAGTCTACTAAAATAATAGGTCAAATTAATATGAGATTTTTAAAATGGAGTTTGAGACTGTAGAACTTTATTGATAGTTCTACCCACAAAGCATAAATGAGATCAAAGAAATAAAAGTCTATTTTTCCAATACATTCACTTATTTGCAGGTACTGAACTTCTCACAGTGAGGAACCACATATCTCAATCTGATAGCTTGTTACAATTAGCAACATTTTAAATTACATTGGGAATTTTATCATGCCTAAAAAATTAATTTATCTAGCTATGTTGATTTCTTTAAGATTAATGAGCACCAGCATACCCAATGGATGGATGAGAGAAATGCTGACCTCTTTCCTTTTGCTAGACAAAATTTTACTGAATATTAAATTAATAAATTTTTACTATTAAGCAAAAACAAACAAACATGTAAGCTTAGCAACTTGATAATTGAAGACCCTACGAGATAAATCCTAATATGTTTTTTCTCCTCAGCATCAGCGTGTCCAAAGGATGCATTGAGAACTGCTGGTCTAGTTCCTTTAGCTATACAAACTTTTACTCAAGATTCTTAATATGAAGTCTTTGTTGAATCTTTTAGTGGGGTGTGCTGTAAATTTTGATTAAAAAGATGATGTATGTTGTACAAATAAATTTCAAAATATGTGCATTTTATCATATATCAAATTAATGATCATTTTATTTATTATACTTTTATATTCACAATTAAATATAAAATTTATATATACTGGATACAAACGGGTTAACCGGCGAATCTCATTCAAGATATCTTGAAATTCTTAAAAATTAGATTATGGCCCGCGCGCTGCGCAGATATTAATTAATTTTATAAATTTTGTAAGTAATATTTTATGTATTATAAATATAATTATTTTATAATATTATTTTATTGATTTGTAATAATTGAATATGATTAGGAAAATTAAAATGATAGAAAATTATTTTTATCACAATCATCTAATTTAATTTTTAAAATATTTTATAAAATTCGTATCATAATTTATTACATAGGATAATTGTCTGACTCATTGTAGTGTCATTGTTAATTTATTTTTCAACATATAATGGTACTTGTATTTATTTGATGAAATAAAATGTAAAATACAAACCAAAAAATAAGATGTAAAAATTTAAAAATATAATTGACTATTTAATATTTTTTAAAAATATTAATATTGAATTAATTATATTGTAGTGTAGTCTAAATTTATTTATTTTATTAGTATGATATTTTAATTGTG
>JBBPBT010000623.1:1330435-1341874 GCA_037974875.1 Cicer bijugum
AACTAATATTGCATCTTTTTCAATATATCTTCTAAAACTATATAAATCATCTGAGATAGATATTTAACATTAATCTATCAATTACATGGGAAATAGTTAAAAAAAAATTGTTTTTGAATATTTATTTATATATCTTAAATATTTTATAAATAAAAATATAAAAAAATAATAATAATTCACTAAAGATGAACTATACAGAAAATAAATATTTTGTTATTAATACATAAAATAAAAATTTCTACTATATCGTATTATACAAGATATGTGAATTTTATAGAATATTTTATATTAAATAAAATTGACATTTTGTATGCACCAATATATATATATATATATATATATATATATATATATTAATGATCATTTTGTTTAAAGAATTTGCACTTAACAGTATTTATCTATTTTTACTTTATCTTCCAATGGTTTCTTTTCTAGATGACTACTACTTGGATTTTGTTCGGAATTGCGCCGAGATCATAGATTAACATAAAGTCGGTTTGATAATAGAACTCAAAATAGTGATAAAAATAGTCTTAATATTTTAGAATAAAATATTAGTATTAATTATCCATTTATATCTAATAATAATTTGGTAAAATTTTAAATAAATAATAAGTATGATACAAAAGGATTGCTAATTTCCACATGTAAATTAGCACTTCGTACATTTTTCATTTAGATTGGTATTTTTTTTTCTTTCAGAAAATTAATTGAAGAATGAATATTGATGTAATTTATGTTTTTAATTTTAAAAAATTCATTTCATTTCTTTCTATTTGCAATTAAATATCTCTCCACTCATAATTAAAAATTATCCTATGTTTTTATTACAAATTCTATAATTTTTTTAGCAACTCTTTCATTAAATATATAATTTAAATGAAATTTTTGTAAAAAAAATTACATGAATTATATTAATTAAAATAAGTTAAACAATTAAAATAAAATAAAATTTGAAGCGGCCAATGTAATTAACTAATTGTTATTTTTTTTTTCTTTCATTCAAGTTTGAGTTGGGTACTCCAATTCTTTATCAATTAGCTCAAACTAGTTCGATACTCATCCTCCTAGAAATCATAATGTTTTATCTTCTCATTTTTTTCAACTCAACTTATGTAGTATCAAGATACTATATTTTATCAAAATCAGATATTAACACGACTCTAATATGTATAATTACATTCAATTATTTTTTATTTCTTCAAATTATTAGTCATGTTAGTGTTGTACCCAATTTTTTAGACTCGTAAATTATGTAAAATGTAACGTTATATATCTAACATATGTATCTTGTTCCGAAAAAGTGTCTAACTTTTCGGAACAAATGTGTTTGATATCTCACAATTTCATTTTAAAGTTAAAGAGCATGAAGTGATACAACACATCATAAGTTCAACGATTATGATAGGAAAACCAAACTCTTCAAAAATAATCTCAAGAAATTGATAATTTATATGAACATAAGTTTTTTCAAAATCATTCTTGAACAACAAATAACTCTTCTTCTTATGCATATAATGAACAATCTCTTAGGTGATAAATGCATTATTAGAGGTGTCTCTCGTAGAGATAAAAATTGCTTTAGAAAGATAAATGTTTCAACAATGGTCATATATCCGAAGGTCAATGCATAAGTGTTTTTATTTCTAAGTGGAAAAGATAATAAATACTATTATAACCTCATATATATTTATGATGCCTTGGATTTAAATTTAAGACAAGATGTATAACCTATCAGTATCAGTATTTGCGAGTTAAATTAAACTTTAAGACCAATGTATTTTATTTATATTAGAGTAGATTGGTGGTAACTTTATTAACTCAATACATAAATTAAATTAATTAATTATGCTGAACAAACAGATAAAATATTTTAAAGAAATCAGACGATGGTGGAACATAGTACAAAAACCAAATATCTAGAAACTAATAGAATGTGTCTTTTTTATTAATTAATAGAATGATGATAATTTGGTGATGGAAGCTGAAATATTGAACAATATAACATCTTAATTAGCTATAGGGCTATAGCATTTATATATACAATAAATGATCTTATTTCCTTCATGCAACAAAAGAATTGAATACAAACTCTCACATTTTAGCAAACAATAAAAATAACTCCATCAGAAATAAGACTTTAGTGTTACATTCACTTGCTGCTTGGGTGTGTTTTCCTCTTTGCAAAGAACATGATAACCTTTGAAGGAAAAAGGGATTTCTTCTTCTTCTTTTTGTTCTTTCCATCTGAAGCTGAACCACTTTCATTACTATTATCTGAAGTAGCTTTTCCCTTTGAAGAGTTTGATGAATCATTAACAGACATAGTTGCATCAGCATTGTTATTAATTTCACTACCTTTCGTTTCTTCCTCTTGTTCAGCTTTCCATGTTCTCAACTCATGTTCAACAGCTGATTTTCCTTCCGAAGCTTTCTCAGCATTCTGAGTAGCAATCTTCAATGATTCCCTTCTCACACAAAGCTCTTCATTCAACTCTTCCAACTTCTCCAAGCTTCTCAGTTCAGATTCCTTTGCTATCTCAATTTGAGTGTTAGCAGCTGCAATTCTTAGATTAGCTTGTTCTTCAGCCTTTTGAGTTCTCTTACTCAGCTCATGATACTCATCAAGTGTAAGTGTAACCAATGAAAAAGAATCTACAACATCATTGTTGTTTCCTCCTCTAGTTGATTCACTTCTCTCCAATGCTTTGATGGAATCTTTAGCCAACTTTTCAGAAACTTGAGCAGCTCCTATTTCCTTTTGTGTTGCTAGTAATCTAGTTTCCAATGTTGCAGCTCTTGCTTTGGCCTGTTCAGCTTCTTCTTGTGCTTGAACAAGTTCAGCTTGAGCAGCTTGAGCTAGTGATTTGGCTTCATCAGCTTCTTGTGCTGCTGCTTGAAGTTTCTTAGGTAGCTGAGCCATAACCTCTCTTGCCTCAGTTTCTTGCATTTGAAGAAAAGCTATTGCTGATTTTGACTTCTCAAGTTCAATTTGAAGATTTATGAGTTTAGAAGAAGCTCTTTGTTCACTTTCCTTAAGTTCATTGAGAATCAATTTCTCTTCTTCAAGTTCTGATTGAAGCAACAATGAAGCTTCTATCAAGTTGTTAACCTCAGCAGTTGCTTTCTCAATGTTAATCTTCACTTCCTCAAGTTCCTTCTTTGTTTCTCCATTGCTTTCATCCTCAAGTTTTGATTCCATGTATGCTGCTAATTCAGCTTTCAAATCAAGCAACAAAGAGGAAGATGCTTCCAATTTGGATTTAAGAACTCTAGCTGATAAAACTTGTTGGTTAAGTAACTCTAGCTCCTCTTCGGATCGGTCGAGTTCGAGCTTCCAGTTCTGAGTTTCTTCATCAATGACACCTGATCTTTGTTCCTCGGCTTCCAAATGCTCGGTTCGAGTCGATTTCAATGACTCCTTTGTTGCAATTAACTCAGCTGTCAAATCTTCCACTGCTTTTTCAATCTCTTTTGATGCTGCAATAGCTTCTTCAGCATTGTTGATAGCTTCATCTCTTCCATTCACCATAGAATCATACTCTTTCCTCATTGACTCCAATTCCTTCTTCAAATATTCCAATTCTGAAACCACTTCACAATGCATAGATTTTTCAACCTCAAGCTGTGCTTTGGCTTCAAAACTGGCTTCATCTGCAATGTCTTGCTCCAACTCCTCGATTTTGCGAATCACGAGTTCCGCTTCTTCTTTTACCTCAACCTCATCTCTTTCTACACTTTCTAAGTTCAGTCTGAGTTCTTCTATCAGTTTTTTTGTGCTTTCTAATTCCTCAGCTGTGGTTTGTTTTCCAAATTCATGTCCTTCAAGCTTGCTACTCTGTTCATCCAAAACAATCAATTAAATAGCATATTGCAAAACAATAGCGACTTTTTAATAACATTATATACCTCAAGACTCTGAGTTCTACGGGTTTTCCAATCCACTATTCCTCCAAATTTTGACACAGCATCTTTCACAGATTCAAAAGGTGCTGCTGTATCAATCACATGCTTAATACCTTTCATAGATTCATAATTTGGTGAAGTTTCATCACCAGTCTGATTCAGCATTATCAGAATATTATTAGTACAATCTTATCATAATTCATTGATTTCTTTTTTAATAATATTTGATTGAGTAATGTAAATTTTACCTTGGGGGATTCTGGAAGTGGCTCCATAGAATATTGTATTTTTTATTTTCAAAGTGACACCTCTTCTTTAATAGTACTATTTGTCACAGAATCTGCTCCAAAATAGCAGTTAGGAGTGCCACCAAAATCTGAAATTCAAATTATTATTATTCTTAGAAAACAAAGTTATTATGTAATAATATGTATGCGGTGAAATTTTTCACAATGTAGATGGTAGAATATACATGCTGTATATTTTCCTTTAAAAAATAAAATATATATTTTGTGATAAACAACATAATGTTTATTGTTTAAAAGATAATATGCTAAATGACTTAATTTTACCATGAAGAGAAAAGTATAACCATACAACCTGAATTAGAATTGAGGAACCAAGAATGAAGGAAATGAAAGATAATGACTCAAAAAAGAAAATGAGAAAAAAATAATATTATGGTGCATGCCATAAGGTACGTTACTTTTGATAAGATGAAGGGAGGATAATTAATGATTTGCATAATTAATTTGCAACCTCTCCTATCCTCCATATTTATATATTTAATTAATGTGTGTTTGAAATTCATGCAACGTCCCCTATAAACTACAACCTCTTGTACTCTGGCTGGCTAAGGGAAAACAAAACCACATTTATGTTATGCACGTGTGGTGTTGGATCACCACACCTTATCATTTTTCCACCACTATTTTTGGTATAATGTCTACCACCATTAAATTAAATAATTCTAGATTGGTTTAGTCAATTTTATCTTTCATTTATCACGTAAAAATAATTTTAAAAAATTAATCTATATTTTTGGAATTTTAAAGATATAAAAGGGATAACATCATTAATTACAATTCGATTAAAAAATCAAAGTTGTAGAAAAAAAATCTTAAAAGATCAAAGATGCAGAAAAAGTACAATACAATATTGATACTTGTTCGTCTTTAAAATTGCACACACACACACACAAATTAGGAGAAAATTGTACAAAACTGAAGTGCATTTTCATAGATGTTTTTACTGTGATTTTTAATTTAAAATATATACCTTTAGTAATTAAAATAAAATTTGAAAAAAATTATGAATTAGAAAACTATTCATCATTAATTATGAATATTTAAGTTAGAAAGAACACCAAAAACACTAAAGAAATACACGTAAGATTTTCCCCTTAATTGTTAGTAAGACATACATATGTACTTGAGTTTTTTAATATCCCTTTTTTATTCAAAAAAGAAAAAAGAAAATGTCCTCTTCTTCAATACCTTTTTCAAATTTTAATACCACATATACCCTTTCTCCTTGATCAGAAACAAAACAATAAAAAAAAAAGTTCCAAGTGTATTGGAAGAAATTGTTATTATATTTTATCACAAACCAAAACAATTAATGAATATAGTTACTATTCAAATTTCAAAAGGACTTAATTATGTTCCAAATAATAAAATACTAATCATACGAAGAGTGGATAAAATTTGATAAAAACCCGTTAATCATATAACATTGTGTTGTAATAACAATGATAAGAACAATTAAGAATTAATGCATATGCATGCAACATTTTATACAATAACAAATAACAAAAAGACATGCAACAAATTAATTAAATTAAAAAAAAAAGTGAAAGAAATGAATGAACCTGGAAAATAAGAAATGAAGAACTCCTAGAAAAAAAATAGTAACAATAATGTGATAAAAGAATTAAATGAATTAAGAGGAGAAGGAGAAAGAAAAAGGAAAAGAGAAGGTTTAATTAATAATATGGTGGAAGGGATTGTTGAGGCGATGAAGAAGGAAGGAACAGCTCATTACTTCTCTTCCTTCCAACTCATCACATCATACAATACAATTAATGCAAATATGCAATGCAATAGCATGTTTACATATCATTACACCACTAATATTAATTCATATTCAAACACGTGTTGGGACACAACATGTCATACCTTTTTCCACCACCATCTCTTACATATCTAATCTAAATTAAAACATATTTGTTAGTTTTTTTTTTACTGCCACATCCTAATTAATATCTTTTTCATTCATTCAAGAATATTCTTTTTAACAAATTATATTATGCTCTTGTTGTATAATAATATATTACTTTAATCCATATGCATATGTTACGGGTGGCATGGGTTGAAAAATGAAAATCTCAACATATTTTGTCAAAGGTTGGTTCATAAAATAACAAAGTATAAAGAAAAAACATTTAAATTAAAATGTGGTGATGATTAGATGTGTAGGTGAATTGACATACAAAAAATAATGTAAATTAAAAATCATATAATTAACTTAAATATGATATAATTATAAATCATAAATGAACAGATTATTACATCCTATACAATTGACAAAATGACACTACTTACTAAATTATGCTTCTTAATGTTTCTCTATACATTTGTACAATGTACATCCACCATATAAACAAGGAATGAAAATAATATAGCACGTTTCAATAAATATGACAATTTCAGCCAACAATTGCAAGCAAGCTTTGTCTGACAACTGGAATTGAACATAGTATAGATCCAAATATGCCATTGAGAGCATAAGCAATGGCACAAAATGGGAGAGCTTCAGGTTCCTTTGCAGACAATGCTGCTGTTCCAAGCCCATGTGCACTGTAAAAACATTATTCAACACCAAACTATCAAATATGCAAGAACAAAATAGTTTGTATACTTGTATGGTACTAGAATCCTATGAAGCACAAAAACTAATACTCACAATAATTTGTGAAAATGAATGTAATTAATGTGTCACTGTCGTGTGCTACAGAGTTAGATTCAGTACAAATACCTTTTATCAATACATTTCTTTTTTAAAAAATGACATCGGAATCGTAAGAGTCTAAATGCAATGTTTTAAAAATCGAACCGAACTATTCAACCATGATTCGACACTGTCTAGCTACAGTTGGATTGCTTTTTTTCTCAGTTCGAGCCGTTTAAAGCAGTTGAAGCATGACCCATAAATCATATGTCTGGTTTGGTTATTAAAACATTTAATTTTAGTGTGGAATGCAGAGAAAAATGGTTTTTGGTAAGGGAACAACATAATGGTTACTGAAAATACCTTGAAGCAGTTGCTATTCCTCGAGCAATCGGATCACTAAATCTGAGCCGATCAAGAGTTGCTTGCACAAAATTTGCACCAACCAAACCAGTTACTACAACCACTGCTGCTGTGAGAGATGGATTGGCACCTGTAGACAGAAAGGGAGAATTTTCAAAGTACAATTCAAATTTTAGAGCGTCCCTTTTTTTAAGGTTGTAATATTTACCATCAAACATGGACACAATGCTGAGTGCTAATGCAACTGTGATACATCTGGGTAGAATGGACACAATTAAGGACGGTTCTAACTGAAGAAGACGTCCAACAAGTGCGGTTGAGTACAGCGAGAATATTGTTGAGATGATGACAGAGGTGAAAATCTCAGCCGCATGCCTTTTTACAAGCTGAATACACAAATCAATGGTTAATGATTAATGGTTTAGCCGTTATTTAACGACGGTATGAGAACGAAAATGTAGCAAAATATGTTTTCTATTTGGCTAATGATTGGCAGGTTACTTAAGTGTGTGCAAGGAAATGATATGTACATAATTCTATGTTCTTCAAGTTTGAATTAAAATTATTCAAGCAAAATCAAACTCTACATAGGCCAATGATTATATCATTCACCATTCATAGGCCTTTGCTAATTTATCAAGAACAAAAAGGAAAAAGTAAATAAAAAATATGTTGTAAAACCAATTGAGAGCAATGAGATATTGTTGTATTCATCTTCTTATTAGGTTAAATATGTCTTTAGTCCCTATAAAATTCACAATTTTTTAAGTGTAGTCCCTACAAAATTTAGTTCAATTTTAGTCCATATTTTGCTTTTATAGGGATTAAAACTGTAAAAATTAATGAAAATAGGAGCTAAAATTGAATAAAATTTGTGTACGGATTAAAAACATATTTAATTCTAGTTTTTCCGTAGCAGTATAAGATTGATTTACCGGGAAACATAGATGGTTAGTGTACCTTTCTTTGCTTGAACATAGAGAAGGAAAAGGAGAGAATAACAGATCCCAAAAATCCCATTAAAATGTCACCAGCTCCAGGATTGGTGGATGCTTTGGTAAGGTAATATCCTATGAATGTTGAGACAAAATTCAACAGAAACTAAAGATATACATAAGTTTGAAACTAAACTGTTTAAATTACTCCAATCATCTTTACTGTCTCCTAATCTCCTTTACTTATTCTATTTCCTCTTATGTTTATTACTGTCCTAGTAAAAAGTTTTATAAACCATATTCAAACAGTTCAATTTGCGTTAGTTAACTTCCAAGCAGATTTGAAACGCTTGACTGTTTGCAATGAGAATAGAAGTTTCAAACTTGTTGTTTTGAACTTGAGTTTCATTTCCTTGTTGAGTAGGCAACGAAAACTAGCACAACTTTCATATTAATATAGTAATAATTAAATAGTTAGTTTCAAACATACCTAGAACAGGATCAAGCCCTAACTTGGAAAAATAACCGAAAGCAAATGCTGTCAAATCTGCTGATAGTGCACAGCAAATTATAGGATGGAAAACCTTCTTCACATTCGACGGCAACCTGAAAAAAAACAGCAAGAATGAATCAACTTCTCGTAAAGATTTGAATTGCGTACCATAACAGTTACAAAATTCCAATAGCATAAGCATGTCTGTGACAAAAGAATCCTTGTTTTTCAATTACAAGCCAATGGTGAAAAAGAAATTGGCAATTTGAAAATCAGTAGTAAAAATGAATATATATTTACCCAGAACCAACGATGTAACCTAACACAGTGGCCGCAAGCAAAAACGGAAGGCATGTTCTGGCACTTGTTCCCAGTAATGTTGGATAAAATAGTGCACTAACAAATGATATCAGGAGAACACCAGTCCATGTCCACACTTCAAGGGTAGAAAATGGTGATGGCTTTCCCATAGGCTCAGCGTCTACCAATGTCGTTTTCACGGCTTTTCTTACTGCTATAGCTGTGAAACCAGCAACACAAAGTGTAGCTAACCATCCTCCAACTGAACAAACATTATAAATATCAGCATTCAAACATCAAGCATGCACCAAAATATGATCATTGTACAAGAAATGCAGATGAAAAGTAGATTTGTCATTGAAGTGTTTCAAATGTCATAAATTTTAAATAAAAAATGCTGCGTTATCAAATAATTTAATAATCTGCAAGCCATTGATCAGCACACCCAAATTTTAATAAATTGTTGATTGAAGGTTCTCAATCTATGTAGCAATGACACTTCAAGTTGAAGTTGTGTTTTATTGTACGACATGTTGAGTGTCTGACACTCGTATGACACTGTCCCGCGTGGTTACGTTCAACCACTTCCATTTTTTCAAATTATTACAGGTGCTTACGTGTCAGTGTTGTTGTTTGCCTAGTGACTGTGTCAGTGCTT
This sequence comes from Cicer bijugum, assembly GCA_037974875.1. Taxonomy (NCBI): domain Eukaryota; kingdom Viridiplantae; phylum Streptophyta; class Magnoliopsida; order Fabales; family Fabaceae; genus Cicer; species Cicer bijugum. Next base: position 1,340,040 of record JBBPBT010000623.1, read on the forward strand.
CGTAGCTCTCAATACTAGGGGAGACACATTTGCTTGATCCCTTCCATTTCAAGGATTAACGTGCAGATTCACTCCCAATGCAAGATCAGAGTAACTTGGCCAAACCAACAATAAATAAAGAGCAAATAACCAAACCAAACAAAACTAGACACATATGAAAAGAAATCCAAATGATGAGTTGTTATACATGCACCAACCTACAATAAGGCAAATTTTGATTCCAGAAGCAGCAGGAATATCTTTAACAGAAAGAGGCAAGACAACCAAAGAAGGAACATAGAACAAAGGGAGCCATCTCTGAATAAACATAAAAGCAGGCTCAAAGAAGTTCATCAATGCTGTAGCTGCAGATGGCACGGTTGAATCAAGAATAATCAAAACTGAGAATATACAAAACATCCCAAATAATGCACTAGGGAATTTGATAGCAGCAGCCACGAAAGCTTTCTTCAAAAAGCTATCCATAGCTAGAAAAAGTCCCAGAGACACAATCAAATGTAACAACCCAAACACCTGAAATTTACAACAACATAAAAAAGAAAAACTTAAACTTACACATTAGACATTAGACATAGAAACATAGAGACACCTATGAAGCACTAACACACACACACACGAACCCCCTGACACATAGACAGTTATTATTTTTTATAGAAGTCATTGATGAAAGAAAGGTATAAATATAGAAATTGTATTGATAATAAGAATCACTTACATCAAGAGGTACATAAATCTTATATAGTCAATGAGAAGAAAAACTATCTAGTGTAACTAATTAACTAACTAGTGTGACAAACTAGAATGACTAACTAATTAACTAGTATATCTAATATAGACACGGATAAGAATTTAATAAAATAAAAGTAATTGAATATAACAGTAAGCCTGTAAGCACCAGACACACCTTTAATAAGAAGGGTATTATGTGCTATATATAGATAGAAACTCACATTTTGGGTGAGTGTGGAAGTGTTCCCAGAATCAGTTTGAGCTGATTTAGTTAAAAGGTGTCTGCTTATTGAACTTCCATGAGTACCCTCCATTTGCAAGAAAGTGGAATTGAAAATAGAAGGAGGTTTTGGGATGCACAAAATGGAGCGTTTTTTAAAGCATGAGAGGGAAAGAGGTGTTGATTTTGCAATATGAAAGAGTGAGTGTTGTTTTAGAGAACGGTTGGTGAGAAGTGAAAAGGGAGTTGTGAGTAAATGGGTCGCCATGAACGTGGCCGGAACAGGTATCAAGAGAAGGAATTGTTGATTCATACCATATAGAGTTTGTGGGGTCTGAAAGAAAATTTGTATGGATAAAATCAAGTCATGATTGATTTGATGAGATAAGACCAAGTTTGAGGATTATATAATTCATCTATACACTTTCCACTTATGTCTTCCTTCAACACACAAAAATACTTCTAATTATTTATAATAAGTTTTAAATCGATAGTTTTGAAATTTTCAACTTTAGAAAGTTTTAAATTTTCGAAATAAGAATTATATTTCAAAAATTTAAAAAGTTTTCAAATAATTTAAAAAAAATTTAAATAATTTTAAAAGTTTTTTAAATTTTCGAAATAAAAATTATATTTCGATTATTTCAAAAATTTGGAAAGTTTTGAAAGTTGTCAAATTTAGAAAATTTCTAAATATGAAAAGATTCGAAACTTTTCAAAATTTTTAAATGTAATTCTTATTTAGAAAATTTTAAGATTTGGAAACTTTCAAAAATTTACAAATTTTTGAAATGTAATCCCTTATTTCGGAAGTTTTAAATTTTCAAAATAAAGATTATATTTCAAAAGTTTTTACATTTGAAAATTTTTAAAAATGTTCAAATCT
>JBBPBT010000623.1:1342139-1359192 GCA_037974875.1 Cicer bijugum
TTTTTAATTCAATCAACTATCCGATGACTCATGAGTCATGACTTAGAAACTTATTCGCTTCCCAAATTTGAACTATAATCATCTTTGTTAAGAGTTCAAAACTACAGTTAGCTAATAACAATATAAAATAAAATCATCATCAAATTTAAGGATTATCTTTTTTTTTTTATTGAATTAAATAAAATCCCAAATTAACAAAACGTTCCTAAATTTGTTTTATAAAGAGTATATAACTAAAGCAAAATGTGAAAATAGCTAGATGCAGAAGTTAGCAAAATCTCCAACGTACACATTCTAATCAATCCCGAGCTTTCAAGTCCAAGATCTCATTAAGTACAAAGTGGTAAATATATCTTAACTATACTTCCCCGTGAATTGTTTGCACAGAAGCACAACATTCCATATAATGGACAATGCTAAGGTTCACTAACCATATTTCTTAATGCAGAAGATAGATAAGGCATGAATCAGTATTCACACCCTACCTACAATCTAGGTTGTTTTTGGCTGTCAAAAGCAAGATAAATTAGGAATGAGGGATCATATAGCATAAACCGTTCCTAATATTACATATGATTGTTGCCTTTGGTACAATTTTAACTAGAAGCTATCCAAAAACAATAACTTGTTGCTATTTGGTTAGGTTATCTTCCTGAAAAGCAACATCAAGAAGGAAGCTAGATTCTAATGAACACCCTGCACAGCCTTCTGTCTAACCACTCTGTTGAGTAGCTTCATGAACATGCTGATCATTCCGGCCCGGGCCAAGATCCTCAGTCCTAGGTATCTCCCCGAGTCTCTCCTGTAGAAACATTATATCTTTATATCAGATAGCAGGTTCAGTCTTGGCATAAATCTTTTCAGATATAAGAATGTAATTTGAAAGTTAGAATGGTAAGTCACATAGTCCACTAGACCTTGTTTACCCTATCTAAATCAGGGTTGAAATATGTGTTGAATCAAACCATATGGGGGTATCACATGGCATGGGTGACAATGCTAGTCAACAAACGGAATAGACAAAATCCAAATACCAAAACATGTCCAGATTTCAAAATCACCTTGAGAGCTGCATTCTCAGAAAGTATCTTCTCATACTCACTCTTGATCCGGCTCAGTTCAGCACGGAGAGAGGCATTTTCTTCATTCAAAACTTCAGCACGCTGAGCTAGTTCATCACATTCAGCCTGAGAACAAGAAACATATAAACAGTAATTTGAAATATGTCAATTATGACCATTCCAGCCAGAAGTAGGAAAAGGCTATACTCTCTATCACCTGCTTTCGCAACCTGGACCTGCGTGCAGATTCCCTATTGGACTGCTTCCGCCTTTGTCTTTTAAGCTCTCTTTCATCCTAAAAGTTAACCAGAAAATGACAGATTTAGTAAAGTAATAATGCAACTATCTTTTTAAATTGTGGTCTACTATCGCAATTGCAGCCGCAATGCAAAGGGTTTTGAGGTCTCTGGTTCTGCAATGGCACCACACCCGCATTTTTCCACAATATTAAGGTTTGCAGCATAACCGCAATTTAAAATCGAATGCAACACGATAATATGGCATGTTGACAAAGTTAACCTGTAGCCAAAGTTGTGAGTGGACATCTCGTGACCCAGCATTTACCATCCCTCCAGCCACTGCAGCAGAAGGAACCTTTCCATGCATTGCAGGCACAGTAGATGAAGTTGGTGTTCCCCAATAATCCATTCCTATATTTAAATTAGTAGTGGGACCAGGAACTGCTGTGAGAGGACCAGCGGCAGACATAGGTACAACAGACATAGTTTGATTAACAACTGTATGAGGTGTATTAAGTACCCCATTTTGAGGAGCATGCACTGAACTGCCATTTTGAGAGGGTTCATCTGTAATGCAGATAACATTTCAGCTGTGACAATCATAATTTATTTATATACACAAATCAACTCAAAGTATTTCCTTGTCAAAAAGAAAAACTCAACATTTTGATATGTAACAATATCAGACCTTCATAAGAATCCTGCCTCTCCCCAGATTTCAATTGAGAGTCCTACAAAACCCATTATATAAATATCAAACATACAAGGCAGTGAAAAGCAGCACCGATAGAAAAAATTATAGGCATCACCCAAAAGAAATACAAGCCCTTTTATGAGCTATGTAGAATGCCCCCAATATATTAAGATACAATAGATGCCATTTCTGAAGATCAATCTAAACCTACAAAAGATTCTATACAGGGTGGATCATGAACATATTGCACTATGTATGGGTGTAAAACCTGATGATGTTAAGAATAAAGACATACCCGAAAATGAACCTGCTATGCATTTAAAATTAATATTTAAAGCTTTGGAACATACATCAATTCATATATTAAATTTGTTTGTTCGATGATACTGCCAATCAATTTGAAAACCGTAATCAGTATATTAAGCAATCCAACAAACAATGTAAAACTTTGTTAGTCCAAATGGTCAATTACAGATGTTTTCACCAAGTCTGTAAAAGGTCCTTGGTCAATATAAATAGATATAGCACAATATAGATATGGTAGTTAGCGTAATTGTAATTTGAAAATCTTTGAATTTATTACTTCATGTATGTATAATATAACACCACTGTGAAATTTATACCTAGATTCCAAAATACACATATCTCATTTCTCTTTCTCTCAACATAGACATTAGTATGTTAGTTTAACAATTTAACGGTATCACATGCCCGAAAAGTTAAAACAAATAACTTGATTTTTGTTCGAAATCTCGATAAGGATCCATTTTGATAATGAGGAAGGTCTCCACTATGCATAGTATTTTCTGGAAGATATTCCCATTTTATGATTTGACTTACAACTGTGATAAATCTGTAATTCCTGAATAGACTACAAAAAGATGAGCAGTAGGAGCTATGCACCCTACATGTTCTTTTTCAATTCTCCAAACACTTTAGATGTTTAAAAAAATATATGTTAAAAATTGACTTGGGCTGATAACATGTCAAAACATTAGTTAGTTATTTTTTGTTTTAGAACAAAACTGTATTATTTAAGCCAGATAACCTTTACTTGCAATGTCACAATTGATATGCTTTTATTTCTATTTTCTTACACAATTTTGCAGGAGTCGCATGCATTTTCCCTAGAACTTAAAGATAAGATAAACTCAGTTACTTCTCATTATATTATGCCCAATTACTGCTGCTAGAATATCAAACAATCTAATGAGAATTACATTTTGATAATCTAGGAAGGGGAACGAAAGTCGCTCCAATTTTTATCCTCATATTGCTCAGAAGATATTTTCATAAACAAGCATGCAAGAGAAAACAAGGATGAAATGTTTTGTTGCTTCTTGTTGGAACAAATATTGACCATGCAGTAGCAAACTTACAAGTGGCACAAAACTTACATTATGGGAGTTTTCATCGCTTCCTTCACTAGTACCTTCACTTGCACTCTCACCACTGCAAATTCAAGTTTTCATATAAGAATAGTAGTAGCCAGTATACTATTGCAACTAGCAAGCAAAAGCACTCAAGAGACTTAGATGAAGTGATTAACTATTGGGTGTCAACCCTACCAATAAATTTCATACAATAGACAAGGAAATGAAACAGCATTATTGACAAGTTAGAAAATAAACATAAAATGAATAAAGTAACTGGTGTTTGAAGGCATTGGAAGTTAAATTTTTAGCGGTCGTCTATGTAAAAGTTGACACATAAAACACCCAATAAGACACCTTTGAAGCTGTATGAAAAAAACCGCAACGCTAGCTCCTTTAAAAAAGTCACCTAATTTCCCAGATTTATTTCTATGATCTAGAATAACAGGAAAACAGGTCCACAGACCACTGATTTTATCAATTTAGTATTTGCATATCTACAAACCACCAAATTACTTCCATTCAATTATAGAACTTTAGAAGATAGCATTATTCAACAACTTCAATACAACACATCTTACCTTTTTGAATGAATTCCATTGGCAGAAACCCCTGGTGTTTTACCAAGTTCATTATTTTTTCCTGGAACTGGAACCATATTCATACTACCCAAACTTCCTTTTGATCTTTTGATTGGTAATTTTTCCTTCACCTCATGAGGTTTACCATCAGCTTCACTGCTGCCTGGAGTATTCCCCTGCATGTCAATGCATAGGTTACTATTTCCGTACTTGGATAAAAAGAGCAAAGGCAAAAGAGAAAGTATAAAGAAGGAGAAGGCTGAAGAAACTCACTGAAGCATCCACCATGCCATTTGGAGAAGGCATGGCAAAAGGACTAAAAGGATAAGATCCCTACATAAATTCATAGAAATGTGCAAATATTTGTTAATGAAGTCTGGGTTATACCGATCAATTATAACACAATAACTTCAAGAAAGCATAGTCTACAAAAGTATACCGGAGGCATGGATGGATGAGCATATATGCCACCATGGGGATACATTGCAACATAAGGATGTGGTGGGGTGCCATAGGGAGGCATAATATGCTGCATATAAGTATTTCATCAATGAGAGTTCAAACTATATATTTTTTAGCATTTGGTGTAGCAGGTAATACACAAGTTGCAGGAATGGAAAATAATCAAAGAAATGAATGACATATAAAGTGGGCCCCATTCAATAATACATAGTGAATATATGAAATTTTTACATGTTACTAAAATTTTTTGCTTGAACTCGGAATTTTCAGGAAAATATCAAATTGAAAGATAAAAAGACCAGATTAAATATACAACCATCAGAGAGAAATTTTGGTGTAGCCCTCAATGTAAAAAAGGTAATAGTGATACAGTCTCTACTTAGGTAGTTTAGGCATGTCCTAGATAGTATGTACGTATCCAGAACGGAAACTTATTGGGTAGATATGGGTTCAGACCCAACACTTGGTTCCTTTTTCAAATTTCCTATCAAACACATTTGGATCTTGTTGGCAGTTGGCCAAGCATTTAATGAGCCAATAGCGCACAAGTACCAGTAAGACTGTGCAACATAACAAGTATTACTACTGAAGTTATTGTTTAGTATTAATTGAAATGATCTGTTACTTCCCCCCCTCAAATCTTGATCCTTTTTTCTGTACTTGATATACTCTATGGTGTTTCTAATAAATATTACGGAAAATTATGGAAATTGTAATCATCATACAATTTAATTTCTCATTTTCTATATTTTCATGTTTATACATTTCTTATGTGATAAATTATTCTATACTCAATTTTCTAACAAAATGTCAATAAAAGTACAAACACCCTGATATTCATACTGCCAGTCATACCCATATCATTCAACTTAAATGGTCAAACACAAAAATGAACTAGCAACTTGATATACTCTATGTTTTTTTTATCCCTTAAAAAAACCTTTTTCCGTTGCTCGAAGCAACCACGAGCTCTAACTTAAAGTAGGTCTAGAACCACTAATATTAAGTAGTTTTTTATTTTCTCCAGGCTATGAAAGATCTGGGACTTCGTTCCCATTTCAGTTTAATGATGATATTATCTTGTAACAGAAAAGCAATAAATATCTATATTCACCATTGGACTACACAGCTGAAGGAAATTGGGTTCTGTTAGATCTTCAATTTGATAATTATAATAGGAAAAACTATTGATATTAACCGAAGTAACAGCATCAAAATTTCACCAAGTTCCTTCAGAATTCTGAAACAGAATGAGATTGATCAATAATTATGTATGTGCCAAACTGGCAATTACCTGAACACCCCACATATATGGGTGGGCTTGGGGACTTGATGCCATGAATCCAGGTGGAGGTATATGCGAATATGCCTGTAGAATGAAAGCTGTGGATCAAAACCCAAGGCTGACATTAATAAAAAAAAATTATATGATGGCGAAGACTTTTTCACCAAATACCTGATAGTTAGCCCAGTCAGGATTAACTGCCGCAGAGCCAGTTGTCGTTGAAGTTTGCTCCTGGAAAAGGTAACAAATGTATCTGGCATCACATTAAAGTACGTAATCATCAATGCTGGAAAAAAGAAAGAAAGAAACCGCAAAGACCTGTGACGTAGCCGCTGGAGGCATCTTGGGCTCTTTTTCTTTTAACGGTTTATCGACGTCACTGCTGCCCATGCTTTCAGACAGGTAGGTAAGGTACTTTTACCTTCCAAAAATTTATACACTAAACCATTCTGCACTAATAACATAACTTACATCACAAGGAAGCTAAAAGGACAATATTCTTCATTGAAATTGACAAATAAATAACCTCTGCCAATGAAAAGCTAACCCTCTTACTCGTAAAAAAAAAAAAAAAAAAAGCTTCAAGTTACCTGCTTCTATTCTGAACTATTCCACAAAGTTCTAACATAACATGTATATATACTGCATGAATTGGTTGTATTAACAGCTAAACAACTAATGTATTCCTTCTTTCCCCCTCAAAAAACCATATAAAAAATCACCCAAAATCAATTTTTTTTTATTTGGCTTTCTCGAATATTTCCTCAAAATCAGTAATTCAGCATAGTATTTGTCGGTTCTCTTCATTGGTATACTAACTAAACTAACAACACCACTAACATTAATTTAGTCTTTGCATAGTGAAATTTCAACAAACCACTATTGTTCCTAAATATATGTGATTTAGTTCATCAAATAGGAGCTATAATATAACATTGCACGTAGACAAACTGATTTAATCCCTAACAAAATTGAACTGGCAGCAATAATCAAACACTTTAATAAAAAAAAAATAATGAAAAGAAATTGAAAGTGGCGCCTATCTAAGATAGTAATGTGAATAGTTGAAATTAAAATTATGGAGAAAATAAAAGTAGGTAGTGAATATGAGTTGAAATTACCGTTGAATGAAGCAAAAGAAGCGTGGTGTGGAAACCTGATCTACGGGGGTGTTGAAAACAAAGGAAATAAGCGAAACTTAAACAATTAATTCAAAAAAAAAAAAGGAAAAGAATTTGTATAAGTGACACGAGGGATTAATAAAGGGGATATATTTTTTAGGGGGGGAAGAGGGTTGTGTTGTATATATGCAGGTGATACGAAGAGAAAGAAAGAAAACAAAAATTGGGGGAGAAATGAGAATTAGGGTTTGGGTTTGTTGGGTTGAGGTTGTTACTCACTCACGGCGAGGAATGAATGAATGGGTTGTTTGTTGTACGGCGTTGGTGTCCACTTGGCAATCCGAGTCAACTTTCGTTCGCATTCGATTTTGATATTATATGCAGACAAACAACGGATTAGGTTAGCTTAGGAAGCCCATTTACTCCTTATTCTACATTATTTTTATATTGCCAGAATAACATAAATACATTTTTTATTTTTTTATTTTATTTTAGCTAATTCATAAATTTAGTTTCACCTTTTAAATTTTTAAATGTCATCTTTTATTTTATCTAGCACTAGGTTTTAAGTTTATTTTTGTTCATGGAACAAGAATGATATGGAGATGACAACTGATTAATGATGTGATAATATTAATTTAATTTTTTTGTTTTTATAAAATCGAGTATTAAAACAAAGTCTAACATTATTTAATTTTAAAAATATTTTTAAAATTTAATAAAAATATAATTAAATTAAAATTTCAAAATTTAAATTAATCTTTCTTTTTTTTTCAAACTTCTTCTCATGTTAATCTTGTTTTCACTAATTGTGAAACTGTATCCTTCATTCAAACTTATTTTACTCAATATTTCAATCCACGCTAATAAAAATAATTCAACTTTAAAACAATCAATTACTCAAGTCTTAAGGAATGTCTTCAATGACTAATCATTACGACTATATTAATAATAGATTATGTTTGCATCAAAGGAAACTATCAACAACTTTTATTGTGATTGGGCTACAAGTTTATGACAACTCTCAAATTAAAATAAGATCTACATAAATAGACCAACTAGATGACTTTAGTTAGATAATAACTCAGGGATCCATAACTATTATAAATAAAGTTTTGTCCTAGGTAACACACATATTTTACAACTTTGAAATATTAAATTCTACTACCACTTTATTTTACTTTGATATCAAAGTATCTTTTACAAATATATTATCACTTTTGCATTGTAGTAGAAGTGTACGGGATGTCAAGAAACCAATATCAACTTATCATCATCATCATGAAGTGGTCAAATTCGTGTTCTCATGCAGGAACGTTAGTGTCCATCGTGGGATCTCGATTAATTTAACATGGACCTCAAGACGTTGAACTTGGTAGTTAACAATAGTAATGTGGAACATGGTTCACCTCAAGAAGAAATAAGTTTCCAATATTGTAACTTTTACGTATATAATGGAGAATCAAGAAGACAAGAATCAAACTCAAAAGTCAAAGATATACATCTTATCCATAGGATTTGAATGCAAATACACCATCAAGACTACCAACGACTACATCAAAACGTCGAATCGACGTGGAAAGATAAGACAATAAAAATAAAAGAGAAAAAAAAAAAACACTCACATATAAACCATTTCCAAACAAATTGCGATTGTCATCAATAAAAAAAAAGTGTGACATTGATTTAACAGTGACTTACATTACTAATTGTATTTGACACTCTCAAATGTAAGGTTGTTCCTTCCACCCCAAAGAGAGAAATTCTCATATTAGGCGTAAAGAAAAATATAAATTGCAATAAAGGCGAGTAAATATGAAGTAAGAAGCGTGACGCAATCAGCATCTGTCACTGATATATTGGTTGGAAGTTGGAACGAAAAAAGTATTGGAAGATGGCGCCTTCGCTATGTACACTTTCATCCTACTCTCTAAATCTCAATTTCAATTTCAATCTCAATCTCAATTTCAATGGAAGAGAAACTCACAAGCTAAACGCAAACTCATCTCTTCATTTAAGCCGTACGCACCGTCGTTTTGGTTCCAATACAGCAATCTACTGCAACTCTAGTAATAATTACAACTCCGACGCAAAACCACCATCTCAATCTGAAGCCATTCAACTCTACTCCCAAATCGAAAGGTTCTCTCTCTCTTTCTCTTTTCCAATTTTCATTGCTCAAACTCAATTACTTTTATTTTTCTCAATTTCGCTTTATTATTTGCCAATTTTTGAAACAACTTCACCTAAGGTTGAGTAACAAAGTCATTTTAATTTTATTTTGTACAGTTAGGAAAGTTTATTTGGCAACCTAAAACTGATTGAGAACTAATCGGATTAGAGTTATGAGTAAGGGATAATATCAAAATAAGTAATCAACTAATCTCTTCTAAATTTAAAACTGTTATTTGTGGTTGATTGATGGGTTTGTTTTATTTCTTTGCAGATTAGTCACTAATTCTGCTAGACAATCACAAGATGCCTGGTGGGGTTCTACAAACTGGACTGAAGTTGAGGTATATACTAGGAAAGTTTGGATAAATAGTTTAGTTAACCACTAATTTAGTGAGTGCTTATTCAATTAGAGTTATTTGCATTTGGATATGGATGTTTTAGAGCTATTTGCATTCTCAACATTTGTTTTCAATTTATAAATGGAATTTGGAGTGGATAGGCGGGATGAAAAAAGGGGGTAGGGGATAAGGTCCAGACAAGTTGTTTCCTTAAGTTATCTTGAAGAACTTCTTAAAATAAACTGAAACAACTTATGAGATAATCATCAAGTATGAGCTTTATATCTTTAGTTGTTTCTTCATTCTAGAACACCAAAAGCAGCAATATGTTTCTGGCTTCCCTGAAGTCCCTTAACAAGTTATTCTTGATAAAGTTTCCTTGTAAATTGAATACTTTTTGAAAAATGTATTGACTTCTTTTGAAATTAGACCAATCACAACAAGTGTGTATCTTAAAGAATTTGTTACTAGCAATATAGCACTCCTATTCACAAAAAACTCGGTACACGTTCACTGTATAATTTCAGGGATCATGGATTCTCAAACCCAAAAACTCCAAACCCAATTTTGTTGTACATTTTGTGGGAGGAATATTTGTAGGAGCTGCCCCTCAGCTTACCTACCGTTGGTTTCTTGAGCGTCTATCAGAAAAGTAAGTCTCTCACTCCCTGTGTTCTTTTTTTCCAAAATCCCCCAAATTACATTCTTCTCAAGTTGTCATACTATTTGGTTTTGAGGTATGATTATTACTCATGTGCTTATTGAAAGGTTGTTTTGCTTAATTTTTAAATTTGTGTACTGATTTGTTAGTGTAGAATCTTTGGATGTTCCAATTCTATGAAATATCTCACATCTGGATCATTTGAGGCTCAAATATTTAGGATCTATTGTGGAAAAAATAGCTAACTATAAAACCCTTGGTTTTTAGGGGTGTATTGGTCATTGCAACTCCATATGCCAGTGGGTTTGATCACTTCCTCATTGCAGACGAAGTACAGTTCAAATTTGATCGGTGCTACCGCACATTACAAGAAACAGTAAGCCTCAACTTATTATCAAAGGGCTAGTTTCTCTGTGTTTCTAATTTTCTAGGAAATCGTTAAAGGTACTCATTGATTCAGGTCAAAGATCTTCCAATTTTTGGTGTTGGCCATTCTTTTGGATCGCTTGTCCACCTTCTGATTGGTAAATTAATGATTTTCTGCTAAACTAGATTCTAAGAAGTAACTTGATTTGTAGATAATAAATTTGCTATTTAACCAGGGTCAAGATATGCTGTGCAAAGATCTGGAAATGTTCTCATGGCATTCAATAACAAGGTATTCATTCATCCAGCAATTAACTTACATATAGGATGAAGGATGAAATGTAAAGGACTGAAATTAAATCAGCTTTGAATAACATAATTCAAATCTTAACCTGATCTAAACTTATTTGCGCTGTTATTCCTAATTCCTAACCAATTTTTGTACATATTTTCTCAGTATTTCCTGTGTAAGAATCCTCTTTGTAATCTTATCATGATTGAATGAATTTTCTTTAATTGTTGAAGGAAGCAAGTTCGGCTATCCCCTTGTTCTCTCCAGTTCTTGTTCCCATGGCTCAAAGCATTGGTCCACTTCTATCAGATATTTTTTCTTCACCAACTCTGCGAGCAGGGGTCAGTATTGCTACATAATTATCTTGCCTGGGAATGGAGGAAAGCATCTATTAATATTTTCTAGGAGAATTATCAACAACCTCTCTTGAGGTATGTCGAATAGAATTTGGCTCTTTTTCTGTTTAATGTCATATGACAATAACCTTCCCTTCAGGTTGACTGGAAAAAAGTTAAGTAGTAAACAGTCATATCCAGGATGTAGACAAATTCTATTCATGTCTGGTCTTTTTTCTTTTTAAATCATTATTGTATATTTGTATAAACTTTAGGCATTTTCCATTCAAACTCTTAGATACCTCAATTGAGGTGTTACTTTAATTATATCAAAGATGGGAGACCTTTTTAAGAAAATAAAATGTGTTTCTTGCATGAAACATCATTATATCTCTTGCTTTGATTTTTCTCATGAAATCCTTTTGAAAGAAAGAGTATGAAATTTAATTGCAGAGTTTCACCAACAAATTGAAAGATGAAAATGACTAAGATTTCATAAGGGAGGTTGTTGCTATATGATATTAAAAACTAAGGGAGTCAAGTGCTATAGCAAAAATATGTGAGTCTTTATCGTTTGACCATGTCTCAATAGAGCTGGCTGTAATTTCCCTCAAGTCCAATCAAGCAATTCATATATTGCATGAAAGAAATTAACAATGTTTCATGGCTGGGAAGGTTGTTGCAGTAGCCGAGTAAATTACAGTGTTGGACACAAGCTGGGTGGTCTATTTCATTTTATATATCAGGAAAATGATTTAATTTTCCTCGCTCTTTCATATTTAGGAGAGAATTTATAGTTGGTATGATATTGTTTTCCAGAACAAGTATGAATTCTACTTTGCACAGTATTTATATTACCTCTTTACATGACCAATCCTAGCTTCATGAAACACTTGCAGGCGGAGATAACTTTGAAACAATTAGAAAATGTTAGCCCTCCCATTATGAAACAGGTTCTTCCTTTAGTTGAGCAGCTCCCTCCTCTGTATCTGGATTTGGTCAAGGGAAGAGAGGATTTTACTCCAAAGCCGGAGGAGACCCGTCGACTTGTATGTGACATCTCTGATTATTATCATTCCAGCAATTTTATCTTTGTAATCAGTGAAGAGTTTTCTATATCATTCATACTGCATAATCTGCCAGCATTTCATTTCAACTCTATGTCAATGAACATATTTCTTTGTATAGACTTAAGAATTAGTGTACTTTTTGCTTAGATTTTATTCCTAAATTCTAATTAACACGAATGTTGCAACTAGTTTCTTTGAGTGCGTCAAATTCTTAGGAAGGCTTAAGCATTAATGACATCTTTAACTTAACTTCATTTTAAGCCTAGGTTCTTTATTTTTTTTAGTATTCCTACAGTCATCTCATATACTTTATAATAAAAAAAATGTGCTGGGGTAGGAAGGATGTTATGGGCCCGTTTGTTATAGATTAACTAAAAACTTTATATATCACATGAAGCAGAAATTGCATGAAGGATTGGCGAAGGTGCTTACATAATATATTGCCAATCATCTCCGTCTTGATTTTAGTATAAGAATCATTTGGTTTGTTCAGCAGCCTTGATTGAACTTTGGTATTTAGGTCATGGTCTCTATAATCACCTTGAATAGTTAGCATCTGATATTCATTTAGAAAATCAAAGTGGATGGAAGAAGTTTGATAACCAGTTGTGTGCTCGATTATGGCAATATGTGGAACCCAGTATTTTGTTAGTTTCAATACTTATTTCCAAAGATACATTTCACCACTGCAAATTAATAGCCATTGGACGTTCTCAGACAACCAAAACATAGCATGACTAAGTTTGTTTCTTAAGCAAAGATTGTGGCAGAAAAGTTGAAATATTTTGCAGGATGATATTGATATGCATCAAGGCCTCTTAAAATAAGTCAATTAGAGAGTACACGTGATTTTTGGGTTCATTTGTAAAAAACTTTGTACACATGATTTGTATGCTCTAGCTTTAGGTAGTGTTGGAAGGTATCTTCAATTGAGTGAAAGTATTATGTATTTAGGGGTTGCATGTGGTTCTATATTTTGATATTTGCATATAACTATGATTTGACTTGTAATATTTTTCTAAATGCCTTATTTCTTTTATTTTCTTGTACATATAATTAATCATGCAGATGATTTCCTAAAGCAATCAAGAAATCCTTTGATCCATCTTAAGTCTATTTATTTATTCAGTTTCTTTTTCGATCTTGCATAATACTTTCCCTTTTTATGGTTTTTGAATTCTTTAGATAAAATCATACTATGGCATATCCAGAAATCTTCTCGTAAAATTCAACGATGATTCAATAGATGAAACCCCAACACTAGCACAGGTGCTCAGTTCCGAATCAGCCATTAGCTCTGTTCTAGACATGTCAATACGCAAGTTGCCCGGCGATCATGGTCTTCCATTGCAGCAGGTACGTTTAGTAGATTTAAGGCAAAACTGCACCAAGAGTCCTTTAACTTAATTTAAAGTTTCAAACACGTCCTTTGCATTTCTTTTTCATGCCAAATTAGTCTTTCAAAAATATTTACACCGTTGAACCAATTTTCATTCTTAGTCCACTTCTGTTATAAATTTGTGCACATCATCATCCAATGATATACTATAAAGAATCTTACACCACTTAGCAACACAATTAGACTCTTGTTGACAACAATGAGGTCCCAATCTTAAGTCAACTAAAAAGTATCATGTTAATTTTAATATATTAGATATTTTAACAATCACTATGATGTAATTTAGATGTTATCTTATCAAGTGAAGATGTAATTTACCTTTTTGAAAGGTCAAGTAAGACATTTGGTAATGTACATGGATGAAAAATGAAGTTTGGTCCAACATTTCGTTTTTGAACATGAAAGACTAACTTACGCGAAAAAAGATAAATGATCTGTTTGAAATTTTAAATGAAGTTAAAGGACCACTAATGCAATTTTGCCTAAATTTAACTTAATTTATAATGGGGCTGTTGTCCATAATTTTTATTACACACCTTGCAGGCATTGCCAGATGTTCCACCTGCAATGGCTGATGCAGTTAATCGTGGAAGCGAGCTTTTGTCCAATCTTACCGTAGGAACACCATGGGAGACAGTTGCCAAAGAAGTAGGGAACACACTAGGCATGGATTCATCAAACATACTTCGTGCGCAAGTATCGAAGGAGATGGATATACTTGTGGATGTGATCTCATCTTGGATAGCCTCTAATGCAGGGCCTAAACTTCTAAGGCCTTAGTTTCATTTACATATGCAACCAGAAAGAGATGCTTTGTAGAAATATATAGAAAATAAAATACCAAAGTTGGCATAAACACTATTCATCCTCCCTTGTAAAATAAAATCATACCTTGTAGAATTTCATTCATGTTAATCCATACAAGTAAGGCAAATAGAACTCATTCAATCACCCGTTGCTGTAAAATATAATCTACATATTAACAGAAATAGTTGTGACATTGAAAATATTGGTTTCTGTATAAAGTCATTTGACATATATCGAAGGCACTCTGCATGTTAACTTTGAATTGATTCTGTAATGTTTAAGATTGCTTAGAAATTTCCGAGCTAAGGGTGATGATGCCAAGTTGATTTTGGAATCTCGGTAATCTATGTTAACAGTATATAAAAACAGCAATACTATTATTTAGTACAATGGTAATGGTTGACGAAACACAAAAATGATAGGTGTAAATTTTTCATTGAGTGTTCAAATTTTTACTTTTTTATTTTTCAGAAATTATGGTGGGAGAGGGGTTAAAGTAATTAAGTAGAGTTATTAATTTATTTTCATCACTCTTGTCTTTGTACTATTAATCATTTTTTGTATAGAAATTGAGATTTGTTAAGTTGCAACTAATTATTTTTTAGTGTGTGTAAGTTAGTTGTACCTGCAGATGTATTTGATAAATTGTTTTGTTATAACACACTAATTTACACTCAATAGAGTGAGTGGGCGTTAATCCTTGACCCTTAATAGATTTGCCAACCTACTGATTAATTTTTAATGCGTGTAAGTTAACAAGTTACATCTTAAGATAGAAAAAGAAATGAAAATAAATAAAATAAATAAATTAATAAACTCTAATAAAGCATTACTTATATTATGTATGGATTTGAATAAATTTGATTTTATTCATTGTTTTATTATAAGCTTGCATATGGGTGAGATCTGAATTTTGAAAAAGTAATATTTGATATGGATTTGAAGAAGGTAGTTGATAATGTGAATTTTAAAGAAACTTTTGCATTGGGTTCCAAAACATCGTAGCAAAAAGTAACGAGATTTTGAAGAGTGTAGACAATAACTCTTATGTGGAGTTTTTGAAGGAAACAAAAATGGTTGTTCATTTTTTGAAATAGTGAGGCATACTATATGTAAACTTTCAAAAAATACATGATGCAAAGCCTAACTAGGTTAAACAATACATGTCAGATAGTATGGAGAACCTTAGAGAATACCCATGTTCCTCTACAAGGCAAATGAAGCCAAATTGATAGAAGAGGCAGATCATATTCATCTAAAGAAATTCGTGAAGCATATTCTTGAGAAATTCCAAAGGTTATATTTTTGTAGCATGGAGAGGTCTTTCAGTACTCAATGTCTAGAGAGGCAAAGTAATAATCCTCAATGTCTGAAGAGGCAAAACAATAATACTCATTTACTAAATAGGTGGGCAATACTCAACGGAGGAAGTAAGTGAAGCCGAACCAAAAATTAGAGATTGCCTACAAAAAACCCTTACACTTCTCAAAATCTTGAAAATGTCAACAACAAATATAGATCTTCCATGCTTATTAATCAATCTTCCATAGTTAAAATTCAATTCAATCAAACTCGGGAGTTTTGGAACAACTTGAGTTTCATAAAAAAATTAAAAGAAAAATAGTATTCAAATACTAGAGGTGGCAGTTTCAATAGATCATACAACATTAGAATTAAACCCTAAACCAGAGTGATAAGATAACAAATTCGTACACAATCTAAGAAAGATGCCCATAATTGGAAGACTAGATGTTAATGCTATAAAATAACTTCTGTAAACCACAATATAAATATCATTATCCAATAGATAATCACTCAGATGCCTAAAAGTTTTCAATTACACCTTTACCCTTTAACTTGAAAACTCTAGTTTAACCTACATAACTGAATTAACAGCCGGAAAAAAAAAATTCAAAAAAAACATCAGCCAAATCTCCCTGTGAACTGACTCGGTAATTTGTCCACATAACCTTGATTACATAGGGAATGTGCAGCCTCCTGCACTAACTCACAAAATTAACAAGATTTTAAATCATAGAATTACATCAAGTTAAATTTATAGGGGTATCAAGAGCCAGATTCTCTTCAACATTTTCAAAGATTGTCTTTAGCAACACAATTTTCTGGCAGACATTCCATTCCCATCTTTCCACCAGGCATCACATTACCTATGATGACAAAAGGCCAACTGTCCAAAAACTTACATATCAATCTGCAAAAGATTAAGGTTACAGACCTCTTGTGTTGAAGCACGAGAAATGTTATTTGGCACGTCTTCGCCTGTCTCTGTCTCTGTCCCTGTCCCTGCCTCTATCCTTATCATGATCATCCCTCTCTCTGCTTCCACTCTTCTCCCTGAGCCGGTCTCTTCCTCTGTCGCCATCAATATCATAATTTCTATCTCTTTTTCTGTCTCTTTCCCTTTCTGAATCATGTTCTCTATCTCTGTCTTTGCTTGATAATTTCTGTTGTGGACTACCACTTGGACTATGGGTACGGTGCCGTTTCCTTGAGACATCATGCCTATCCCTCCTCTCTGAAGATGTTCTCCCTGCAATTGTGAAATAACGAAAATCGTTTGAAAGCTTGATCCAGAATAACAAGCTGTACCAAGTAACAGAGGCCTTTACATTTAATGGCATTATTGCAAGAAATTTAGCGTGTTTGGAAACGGTGAAAATGGAAGGGGTAGATAAAGAAGTTTAAAATGGAAGTGTATGAAAGCATGCATCATATGTCATGACTCATGCTTACCATGTCTCTCAACTTCTTCTAGTTTTACCCCCCCCCCCCC
>JBBPBT010000623.1:1359315-1389864 GCA_037974875.1 Cicer bijugum
CCCCCCCCCCTAAACACATTTTTAGACATCTTCTGACAGGAAATTCTAACAATTGTTTCCTTTTTTTTTTATGGAGCATCTCAAGAATAGGAAAATAAATTATGATAACATGGCCATTTGGTACAACAAAGACAAGGTAGCCCATTCATAGTTAAGGCACAAATCAAATAAGAATCACACAAGGTAAATTTACCACGAAATTACATAGCAGAAAACAAAGTGAGAGTGAATAAATGCAAAGAAAATGGTGGTAGAAGAAAGTCTACTATTGCATTTTTTATTCTGGTTTTGGCAACATATACCTTTAAAACCGAGGAAAACCACCATGGTTCACATGGAAAAGAATATTTTTGCAGACACCATGCAACTGAATAATTATCATTTAATCATATTTCAAGTGCAATATAAATAATAAAAAGGTGTACCAGAGTCATTAAAAACTTTCATAATTGCCATCATGAGAAAAACAGGTAGAAATAACTTACTACTGCCTTGACCATCTTCACTAGACTCTGATAACCCGTACTCCACTTGCAACCGTTTACGATGCATCAACACTTTCTTCTCAATTTCCTCCAAATTTTTAATACCCCTTTCTTCTAGGGACTCGCGATATTCAATTAAAGCAACCTCCAAGCGTCTCAACTTTTGCCTGTTATACAGTCAATGGTAAACTCCATAAGCATAAGACAACAGATATAATATAAATAAAATCCTTTTGTTTACTATAACCAAAAAGACAATCAAAATATAACTTTAATTTGCATTTGAGTTGATTTTGTGGAAAGAAAGTTAAAATCACTGAATATTATCTAGAACAAAAGGGACCGCAATTAAGACAAAATATAATGCAACCTCTGCTCTTCATTCAGTCCACTGTCAGCATGAGCTGAAAAACTTGAATCAGCAGCAGCCTCTGATTCATCAGCCTTAATAAGGCCATCACCCACATTCTCACTACCAGAAGACGAGTAGCTTAACCCAAGATTTTTTCCACCCTTCATTTGCTCATCGTCACTCTCATCATCCTCTCGGGCCCATTTAGAGGCTGGCAAGACAATATCACTCTTCTCTTTTCTTGTGAAAGCTTTAAGTTCAGGCTGTGGAATAGGAAGGGTTGGCGCTAAATGTACAGAGCCTTTCCCTTGCAACTGCACATCATCATCTTCATAGTGATTCCATCCAGACGATCCCATTGGCTCGGGCTCGGGACTTGTTTCTCGCCGACTACTTGAATATTTCCCTGAACTTGCTTGGTTGAGGGGATACTTCAATTCGTCATCCATTTCATAACCTCTTTGCTTTTCTGCCTCTTCAAGACTTAGCAACCGTGCAACCATCATTTCTCTACCACCAACAAGTGACAATCCATTGTGTCGGCACCGTCTTTCCAGCTCAGCAAGAGGAAGACTCATTAGCTCTTGTGTTGCAGCTCCTCGACCCATTGCCAATGCAGCATCTTGGTCGGTCTTACCACCAACAGCAGCATCTTCAGAAGTCATCTTCTGCTCAATCTCAGGTGCATCACCACATATGGAGTGGAATGGTATTACACCAGAGTTCCCAGGTCGAAGGAAAGTGGCTCTTAAGCCATTCACATAAGCATCTGAAAAGAGAAACCAATCGGCCCACACTTGCAAAACTTTAAGTACTCGTTCCTGGAACATTTCAGACAAAGATTGCAAATAGAATAAGAAAGAATAACAAGAAATTATATCAAGGCAATATATTATTGCTCAGCCTACCTTAAGGGCTTCAGCAGTAATACGCCCCATTATGCTACGATACAAGTCATTAAAACTCTCCATTACGTCAGGTAATGTTGCTTCAAACTTAGTGCGATATGCCGATGCATTTCTTACAGGAGCACTACTATTATGAAGAATATCAGAGACAAGCATAAGCCTTGCAATTTTAGTTGGAATAGGGGTTTCTTTAAGTGTCAAAGATTCCGTCAACACTTCAACTATCTGCAGTTAAGGAAAGATAGTGTATAAAAGACAACACAAAATAAAAGACAATTCAGGAAGACTAATTAACATGTGAGCAACATCAACATCAGATAATTCCTTTCTTTCTATTTCTGAAGATAAACTTTATTCTTAAGCAGTTTGCATAACTTTCAGGATTAAAATGCATACATAGCATTCCGAAGTTATAATAACTGGTATATAGTTTTTTTCTTGGTAAATAAGCTAGGCTTGTATGTACAACACCCTTGCAAAGTACTTTCCTTCAAGTTCAAATAAAAGGGTAACCCTTACTTCTATGGTCCCCTAAATCAATCTCTTATCTAGCTCAATCTGTGCTAGAAACTCTTCTATCTCAGGGTCCATGCTGTCTAATTTTCTACACAAAATACCATTTTATAAATGAACTTGCTAGTATCATGTTTGATAAGACGGTACAGCTGAAATAAGTATAATTTTCCTGTAGTGATACTTTTTCTCAGGAATTAGAGCGGTGTTGTCAGTAGTTATTTCAACTTATTTCCTGTTTTTTTCCGGATATTAATTGAGAGACAGCAACATAATATTCACAAATGAAGAGTATTTTCATATACAGTTTGAGCAAAAATAAATTCGTCGTGTACTCTGTTACTTCTGTTCTGGTACAGAGTTGTTTACATAGATTGATTATTTGGGAATGACATGGACCAGGTCAGGGCCAGGCATGGCCATAAGGTTGTCAAGTCCAACGCTAGGATTTGAGTTATAAAGCCCATCAACCCAAAAGTTAGGCCAAGACCTAGGCTTATTGGATGGGGTAATGGACAAAATAAGCATGAACAGAGTAAGCAGAAGCGCTAAAATGGTTAGGCAAGCTGGAGATAATTTTTATTGACAGAAATCAACAAAGTATACTGAGGGAATTGCAGTAATGGATGAGCAGAGTAACAATACTACCTCGCCAGCTGCATCAGCGTTATCCAAAGAAAACCCCATAGTTTCCTTTATCTGACTCCTCTCTAAAGTTAAAGCACGCAGCATATCCTCAAACTCATCCCTCTGTGCATCAGTCAGCGTTCTTTCGGGTTCTACACGCTGCAATATTCAATCAAAACAAGGAAAGTTAAAAAAAACTGTGTTGGTTAGGAGAGACATTATTGAGTGTAAGAGGTATAAGAGATATATGCTAAATTCTGTTTTTAGTTATGCTTTACTGTAGGCATTGTACAGGATTGTTATTGTAGCACTGCACCTTTGGCAGTTATATTCAGTTCAGTTAGAGTGAGGTGACAGGTGTCACACTCACATTGGTCAGAATGAATCTTGCACTGCAAGATATACAGTTGTACATACAGTGACTCAGGCTATATAAGCCTTGAGTTACTATCTCTGTAACAAACTGATTCATTTCAATAAAATCAGATTTATATCAATGTTTTCTTTCATCACCACGAACTCTAACATAGATTAATTGTATAGATCCTGATTTAAAATACAACAATAGAGAGTACCCTGCTCCTTCCAGCAGCATGTGTGGAGCCAGATTCTTTGTCATGTTCTGGACTTTTGGCAATTGGTAATGCTGGAGGAATCCATCTGTGAAAAGAAAATATATTTGTTTAGTATATACTTATTCCAATTGGACCTATCCAGAGACAACAACAAAAATCCACAGCTACTCTTTTTCTTCCCCTTTTCTATTCTAACTTTTGGCGAAAAGCACTAACAAGCCAAATACTCGCTGAAAGGACAAGAATAATTAGAGTACCTTCCACTACCCGTTATCATGATAAAAGGTTCAGTTCGCCATCTTTGAAGAGTATCACCCTGCATTCCCAGCAAAATAAAACATTTTCAATTTACAAATAACTATGTTACACTATTACATCAAAATATGAGCTTTTCCTTTCTTGGATGCCTTAGTACTCTTAAAATATATGGCAAATATTATTCACATCAATATAATTTTATTCTGACTTTATTTTCTGCTCTCTGCCTAAAAAGAAAAGACTAACCTTATAATTTTAATATATAATTTCCCATGGTACTCAAGCAATCTGTTTTAATCAAATATATTCCCAGAAAGTTGCATCTTCACAAAATAAAATATGATGTACCTGAGCAAATGAATAGAGTCTCCAAACATAGTAGGTATGCTCCTTCGAGCCAAGAACAAACAAGAAATTGAAAAGAGGGTTGCCACGGCCCCGCTCCATAATAGCTTGTTCAAACGCACATCCTCCGTCCAAGACATACAAAGCCATTGTATCAATTACATGTTTTAGATGTTCATCCTCAGGAGGCGTAACCGTTATATCAGGAACATTAGGAGTAAGAACCTAGCAAAAATTACAGCAGGTAGATTAGGGTTAAGAATCATTATATTGGGAACCCTGAATCAAGTGCACCCTTCAAGTATTTTTACCGTCTGGTATTTTATGTATTTTTATTAAAAATTCTGCCATGTAGAATTTAGAGGATAATTATCCATAAACAAACAAAAATGCAAAATATGATAGCTTATATGAAAAATAAAAAGATGCAAGTGTCAGTGTTTCCGAAAAAAGTAATTCATTGTATACATATCAAATTTTTGTTTCACATAAAATTACCAGTTTAATGATTTGGATTTATGATGATACAAGAAGGTAATGATTTAAAAAAATTATGAGAAGCAAAAGCAGAGAATTTACCAGTTCAGAGTTCTGATTAGGCACTGATGTTACTGGTGGACCTGATGGGCCAGACAAGATAACAGTGTTACCCTGCAAATAAAATGAGTTAAACATTTTTTATATTCAAATCAGAAAGGTAGTCTTTATATTTATTATGTTGAAAAATACAACATAGAGATCCAGTCTAGTTAATCCTCATACTTGGGGCAGAAATGTAGATACACTCAGTATAGATAGGATGGGCTAGTTTTTATCTCTTGTGGTTTTTTCTTTGGAAGGGGGTTATTTTTATTTCAGGAATATGAAAAATTACAATGAGTGTAAAATAACCACCGAGGGGTAATTGTTCCCAAATTGTAACTATAATGGTGAGAAGTTTTTCAAATTAACACTTAAAAAAAAATAATAAATAGCAATACCTCCTTACTCCTGATGGCCATATGCCCTGGTGGAGGTGCAGGTAATGCTTGCGATGGGAGGGCAACGGACTTTCCCCATCCAATTTTCAATTCATACTCATAAACCACAACTCCTGCATAAACATTTGTCCAAGCTTATATTTACGTTGTTTTTCATGCATAAACTCAGATTATACAGCCATCTAGAATTAGCTTAATGTTCCACTTCTTTGTATAGAAAAAGAGTAGATTCAATGCACCTTAAGGCACAGAGTTAGCATTAATTCTTCCTTTCGCAAATTGAATCTAGAATTGATTAGCCTTGTAAACTTAATGTGCAAAATATAACAGCTGAGTGATCAATCACTTAAGCATATTCAGAGTCATTTCATCTTATACTTTTCAAATATCTCATCTGATACCATTTGAGGAAAAGAAAAAATATTCATTTAAAAATCAAGTTTGAAGAAGTTTAGCATAGAATTTCTGGTATCAGATGGAAAAAAAACAGACCTTGCATTTCATCTTTAGCAGCCTGTCCATCAACTCTGTTCATGAAAGCAACAAAACCACAATTTCTTTGCCGCCTTCGCTCCTCCTCTGTCCTAGGCCACATTATCTTCACACTAGCAATAGGTCCGAATCTTCCGAAAGTGCGGAGAAGAAAGTTTTCATCAACCTAAAATCATAAAATTGCCAACATGAGCCTACACAACTCTGATTCTCAAAGAACAACAAAGTTCATTTATTGAGAAGACACTCAAACCTTTGGTGAAAGATTTCCAACATAAAGATTTGTAGTTTGTGGATCACCATCATCAAATGATCCTGGAAGTTTTCCACTTGGATCAAAATCGTCAGGCAGCTCATCGAAACGACTGGACTGTTGGTAAGAGGGAAAACTATGAGGAGAACTACTTCATAAATTTATTGAATACGAAAGGGGAATAAAATGAAATTGACAATATGCATATACTGGTAACTATTTTCGTAATGTAGATTATGAAGTACACCAAGTTATATTTGCAATGCACAAATTCAAAACAGGTAAAGTAAACCAAAATAAGAAAGAAAATTAAAAAGTGACTCTATGATACATATACCATATAACTAATAATATTAGTCTTGTCCAATAGCATTTAGAAGAGAAATGTCCAAGCAATAAACAAGTTGTGTGCATTTAAAGATAGAGGGACCAAAGTCCAAACCAAACACCTATATGCAGCATGCAAACAAGTAAGAAAAGGTATCACTAACAATAGAATGCTCTACAAGTCGCCCATCACGCCATTGATCACGGTCTTGATTTCGTCTCTCCCTCAACTCTTGCTCATGCTTTAGCTCCTCCATAAAATGATCAATGTTCCTTGACTTTCCTTTCTCTTTCTCCTTTGGCTTTTCCTCCTCTTTCTGAAATGTACAACACACAAGCATTAGATCTAGACGCATCTCAACATTGAAAATAAATCAGAGGTCAAAGCTTCATTGTAATACTGACTTTCCTTTCAGATTCTTTCCCCTTGGTTGCCAATGGAGGTGGTATAAAAGATGGTACATACCTGCAAATGAACATAAATATTGAACTTCCTTACCAATTTACTAAAAATACATTTGACTCACTAAAAGTACAAGAGTTATTTGTAGTATTTTCAAAGCAATCCCTTGAAGTTTGTTCTTCATAGCTAATGTGTAACTTCAGGAATTATTACTTCATAATGCCAGAAAACTCCTTGACAATATTCCAGTCTCAACTAATAATCACGGTACATAAAGTTCAATTACTTTATAAATTCACACTACTGACACTGAACATGAAAGGAACCAGAATTAAGAGAGAAGAGAAAATAATATTATTGATTGAAAAAATAAACTATTACAGAAGATGAACCTCTGTAATCTCAGAGACAAGATCCTCGGAGAAACTGTTTCCTTTGCCTAATAAGAAAATAATAACTCATTTCCTACCCTTCACTCCTCCTTCCCACTATTTATGCTGTGTGGCCTAACAACCTGCCAAGTCAGCAAGTGTAACCAATTTCCTCCCTCTAAACAAAACTGTTTCAAGCATATAATCCTCCCCAAGTCCTGGGTTTCACATGCTTTGAGCCCAATAACTGTCCTACCCATGTCGAGGGTTCTATCAGGACATATATATGACATGTGCTGAAGTTGTGAGATTTTAGATAAAAGGAAGAGAGGAAATAACAAGAACTATAAATATTATTGATAATGACTTGATACAAAAGACTCAATACTAATCCTATTTATAGGGATACATAGACTCAATCCTAATGAAATAGAAAATCAATAACAAATCATAATAATAACAACAACAACAACAACAATAATAATAATAATAATAATAATAAGTAATGTAAAATCTAATCCTAAGAGATACTACAAGATTATAAGAAAATAATTAAAGTTACATTGAAAACTGAGAATGACTTTCATTTTGAAATAATTTCTTTTTTTGTTGCTAAAGTGACACTCATTGTGAAACGGAGGGAATACCAAAGAAATCAATAACACTTACACATGCATTCATCATTTTTGAAAAATCCATATGATAAGGCATTCAAAAAGGTACAGTGGAAGGGTTACAAGAAAGAAGCTCATATTGCCAAGATTCAAGCAATCAAGAATACATAAGATGGGTACCAAAAATAGTGTGAAAATACAAGGTAGGGCTACAAAAGATTTTACTATAACTATAGTGAATTAAGTATCATCAAGGTCACCTTTGAGTACCTAACTTTTTAACTTGTATCATATGTGCTTACTGGACATATCCAAGAACTATTGACACAATGCATGCTTTGTGTAGAAGAACTAATGATACAATGTGTGTTTTTTTATAGAATATATAGTTCTAGAGAAAACAAATTGAAGGGAGGCTAGAGATGGAGAAACAAGCTTTGCAATCACATGGCTTTCATTTAAGTAGAATTAAGATTGAGTATTTGAAATGTAAGTTTAGCAATTATTGTATAACACAAAGGCGAAAGTTCGACACCACAGACCCTAGGTCAAGTATTGATTTTGGACCCTGTATAAATCAGACTTAAGAGACTAACATAATTTTTATTTATTTATTTATTTCAGTTATAGATGGTTTAAGCATTTCCTCTCCTAATATATTGACAACAAAAAAACAGGACTCACGGTTTAAGCATCTTGGGACCATCATACAAAATGACAGATATAGACGAAAATGTAAACAATAGTATTCAAGCAAGGTGAATGAAAAAAACGAAACCACATTGAATGCTATTTCTGACAGAGAACAAAGAAGTACCACTTACATAACGTTGAAAGTGACTAAATATCAGGCAATATAGAGCTAACAAGAAAATAAGCTCAAAATTGCAGAATATCCGAATGTTACAGTGGAAAGTTAACACTAAAAAAGATATGATTAGGAGTAATGTATTAAATAGAAAATTGAGGTGCTACATATTGTGGAAATGATGGTAAAATATTTTCTGAATTATTTGAGCATGTATGAAGAAGAACTACATAAATCCAAACAAGAGAAATAGATCATACAGAGTGCAGTGACTCTTATAGTTTAAGGTAAAGGAAACCTAGAAAAATCATAGATCAAAACATTAACAAGAATGGATATTCAAACAGTTTTCATCAGATATGATTTACGATAGGACATATGGTGCCATTGTATCCATGTAGCTGAGAGGGACATGGGTATTATGGAATACTTAAATCCCACGTCAAGTAGTATGAGAGGGACGATTGATGGAGTACTTAATTGGCTTGATCCTTCTCCTATACAACTAGCTCAAACAGTCCCATCTTCAGAACCTCAAACCCATTCCACTAAGTGACTTCACATAACCAAAACTCAAAAGTTCGTTAACAAACTACAGAAAGTCACTTGTATAGTTTTCAGGCATAACTATTTTTCTATTAAGCCAATTTCATCAGATGTCCATAAACAGATATAATGCAAGAATATTGGTTTGTTAAGAGCAGTATACCTTCTACAATTACAAATATGCCTTAACTATTCGAAGATTTACTCGAGCAATATAAAAAGTCTACAGCAAAAAATAATTATACTTCTCAGTTCTGACAATAAATCAAGCTTTATATTACCATCATCAGACAACCATCCACAATAAGTTTTTTGCTTTGGATTTATAAAAATGAGATGATCTAAAACAGCATATTGATAAAGAAATTTCATTTGATCTCTCTAAACCAAGGACTTCCTCTAAATAAACAAAACATGCTACATATTAGGGAGTTGAGAAACTACAGCTTATCCCTGAAAAAATCCTAGTGCACAAGTACAGAAAAATATTTTTTCAGTGATGTTAATCACACTTCAACATTAAATATTCTTATAGAAAAATGTGCCATTAAATTATTATATTTCATAAAAACTAAATTAAATTCCTTTTATTAAGACTATAAGTACAAACCTACTGAAAATAAAGCTATACCTGAAAAGGAATGTGAATTTTCTACTTAACATGTCTGATTTAAAGAGAACATAAACATGGTCAATCAAAAATATTTATTTACCTACTTCCCTTCTTTGGACCAGATACCCCATCTTTGGACTTTTCACCTGTCATCCGCGAATGAATAAAAAAGGTCCATACTTTTATTAAAGGCATTATACAAAATAATAGAAAAAAAACTACATATTTATCCACAGCATGAAAAGCATATATAATCAAGACTTCGAAGATATGAGACAGAAACAATAGAAATAAAAGGGGTGAGAAATACAGAATCTATCAATCATACTAACCCTCAGAGTCGTCTTTCAATTTATCATTGGGATTAATTGTTCCTCCTCGAACAAAAGTCTTCGACCCAGGAGCGTTATCCCCTTGAAACGACTCTACAAATTCAGCATACAAGCGAGCAGTCTCATCTTCCGCTCTCTGCAGGAGACAAAAATCAATCATGATAGCCAGTAAATGCCTTTTCTAACTTCTACCACAAACCAAATAAATCGAATACATCAACCCTACCTTCTTCTTTGCCTCCTCCTCTTCTCTATGCTTTTGAAATGGTGTCTTTTTCCGCGTAATGGAGAACGAACTCATCTTTGCATTAGTAAAGAAACCCTGCCACAATAAATTAAATTTAACATAACTGTTGACCTCTATTAGAGAATATATACAGCAATATAAAACCCACATGTGTAAAAAGGCTAACAGCTTTACTCTCTAACTACTTAAGCATCTAGAATATTCTACTAGAGTTTGTTAGATTCAGTTTAGATTAGTTAGGAACGTAGTTTAAATTCTGTTAGCTATAGAGAGTTAGTTACTGTGATCTTTACATATAAATAAAGATCACATCATTGTAATAATTAATTCAGATTCAATAAAAACAGTTTGGGATTTAACCAACTATTCTCTTAATTCTCTCTTTTATTCATTGTTACACTGCAATTCATATTTTGATATGGTATCAGAGCACATGATCAGATCCAGGGAGGGAAACTGCATCTCCCAAGTTGGAGTCATCATGTATGGAGCGGATGAAGGTGCTCCCCAAGGAGAAAAGGCAGATTGACCAGTTCCTGAATGATGATAATAGCAGATGGAGGCATCATGGCCAGATTTGTGACAGATCTGGCATTGTACATGATTAGGAGGATCAGTTTCTGCCTCAATTCCTTGAAGACCACTGAAAGGCAGTCAAAAGGATTCTGCATTACCTAAGTGGCACTCTGCATCATGGTCTTCTTCTTCGGGCAGCACCTATGCATCAGCCTCTGTCTCTAACAGGCTTCTGTGATGCATACAGGGCATTAGATCCTGATGTTCGTAGGTCCACCTCAGGGGCTTGTGTGTATCTTGGTCCTAAACTTATCTCTTGGTGGTCCAAGAAACAACCTCTAGTAGCACGCTCAACAGCAGAGGCAGAATATAGAAGCTTGTCACAGCTTGCAGCAGAAATCCTCTGAATACAGTCACTGTTGACTGAGCTTCATTGCAAGTTCAAAACTCCTCAACTCCTATGTGATAACTTAAGCACGGTCTCTCTTGCACATAATTCAACTCTCCACAACCAAACCAAACACATGGAACTTGACATCTTCTTTGTTAGAGAAAAGGTGCCGAATAAAAGCCTCATTGTCTCTCATGTTCCAGCCCAAGACCAATGGGCAGATGCACTAACAAAACCTCTTCCTGCCACCAAGTTTGTAAATCTTAGTGACAAGCTCAGTGTGTTTGATAAACACACCTTAGTAAAACCGCCCTCAAATTCTAAGGGGGAATATTAGAGAATATATACAGCACATGAATATAAAACCCACGTGTGTAATTCATTGTTAAGAACCTCTGCAATTCATATTTTAACAACCTCAAATCAGAAAAATACCAAGAAAAATTTACACCTTTCAAATTGTCCCCTAAATTTCACATGTCACCACTCTTCATTCTTTATAACGGTCTCTATTTTCATTTCTACATCATCTACAAACTCCAGTCACTCCTAAAAAATTAAACTCCCTAGCACAACAGGATTGCGGAGAAACCGCATCATCAAGGCGTATCTACAGTATCTAATAATTAATCGGCTTAATGATTAGATCTGGCCAAAAACAACGACAAATCATATCTTTCTTCAACTTTTCCATTCTCTCCTCCTTTGCGGCAGGTCTAGTGTGCACGACGGACGCAAACTTTATCACACAATTCCTGCCGGGAAGCGGGAAGCCCAGCGTAGCTCCCGCACCCTTAATGCACGGGGCACTTGGCCTCATCATTCACCGTTTCGTGCCACTATTTGGCGATATTGGCTACCTAGATTAAACCCATTCTCAAAACAAAGACAAAAATCTACATTCAACAAATGTTGGAAAAACCCTAAAATGCAGTATCCACATTCTCAATCTCAAGTCAGCCACAAAATCAAACAGTAACCTAACAGATTATCATCTAACCTAATATTGTAAAATAAATCCAATAACAATCTATAAAACCCTACTTTGAAAAATCCAATGAACACAAAATTTATAGCAACATAGGAATAGAAATCTAGTAGTACTTAGAAACAAAAAGGAAAAAGAAAAAATCAAAGTAAGAAGGGAAAATCCAAACCTCCCCAAAAAAGTGAGCTCGGGAGGAGAGGAGCAGCTACAACTATAAGGAGCGAAGGAATAATAAAATTGTGCAATGAGTACTTCAGTGAAGGCAACAATAAAAATTTCTAATCTAATTAATTAATTATTAATTGATTATAATAATAATAATAATAATAATAATAATAATAATAATAAAAATAAAAATAAAAATAAAAGATAGATAGAAATATAGAAGCTTGTAGGAATGGATTAATGAAAATCGAAAGGAAATTTAGAGCGAAGAAATGCAAGAGAAAAGGGGAAGAGCGAACCTTAACCTGAATTGATGGTGAGTGAGTAGTAAAAAGAGAAGGATGCGCACGGAGGAGTAACAGTCGTCTGAGTATCTATCGAGGGCTGGCTGGTAGGACTCTCAAGGTCAGGGTACCTTGGCCTCGTATTCCACATTCCACATTTGACATTTTTTTTTATTTACACACTTTTTCCATCAAATTATTATATTTCTTAGCAATAGGTTTTTTAATTCATTCTATTTTATCATTAAAATTTACATAAATTCTACTAAATTTAAATGCATCACATAACTTAAATGAAGTTATTTTTTATTAATATTATGATTAAAATTAGAGTTTAATTTTCATATAAATATAAAAAAAATTAATTTGTTACAATAGTTTATAAATTTTCAATATAATTATAATAAAAATCAAATATTTTTATTAATATAATCTAATTGAATGACTTTATGTAAAAATTCTTTATACTCATCAAGAACAATATCTACAATTAACATGTCTATTTTATACTTATAGTTAATACTTTTGAATAAAATCTTAAAATTAACATGTCTATTTGTATTTTTAACAAAGACCAGAAAAAAATTAAGCTTAAAATTTGGTAGAAAATTCTACTATTATGTGGTATTGTTGATTTTATTTTATTTACTATAATCAATATTCAAAATAGATTTAGCATTGGTTTAGATTTGATTTGTTAGCATATAGAGGACTTGAGCTAAGGAATTTTCATGAAGTGAATATTTCTTACATGATAGAGTCTTGCCACTCGCCAAACATTATCTTGTCTATACCAAGATTTTTAATTTTGCCTATGCTTTTATTTATGTTCTCGTAATGGCTAACTCATTTATGATTGGCTTCCCTATGGGCTAGGAGCTTTTAGTCTTGTTTTTTAGACCGAAAAAATATTATTACGAATTGTGTGCTTATATATCTATCGTTCTTGATAAAAAAAAAATAATAGAACTACAAAGTTTTATCTGATTATTTAAATAAAAAAAAAGAAGAAGTATTTGATTGGTAAGAAAGAACAACAACATCAATGTAATGTAAGGTAACTTACATAAACTAAACAACGTTGAAATGTTCTATCTTACAACATATATGATATATCTATCGAGCTCATTAGTCACTCCTTTTTGTTCTTAAATCTTACATATCAACATTGTTAAGTTGGACGTTTTGTCATAGATTCGAACTCGAGATCTTACAGTTATGTGAAATAATTATGGTGGTATTTATCAATCTCTTCTGAAACTAAAAAATATTAAGTCAAACTTTCTTAATGATTTATCTTTTAATTTTTTTTATGTCTTCTACCTTTAACAATTTGACTAACCTTCATTTGATATATTCTCGTTACAACGAAATATACAAGTCTCCTTTCCTTTCCCCGTGTCCAAACCACCTAAGCAAAATTTCACCATCTTCGAGAACATGTCACCCCACTCTCATATGCTCGTCTCTTTTCTTGAATTATGTATTTGCGATAATAATATAAAAAACTGGTAAAAAAAATATATGTAGGATAAATTTATCCTCTGCATTCATCTCAGTGAGGCCATGTTTCTCACGTAAGCCTTCATAACCCTTTGATGTTTGATGCACTTCCTACGTACCCATTTAGATCCCCTTCTATAATTTTTTTCCTTGTGGTATTTTATGAATTAAGCCTTTAAAATTATCCCAAAACTTTATTTTATGACGTTCTTTTAACCCTACCTGAGATGTGTAAGTAGCAATCACATTACAAATATCTTTTTTTTCACTATTATGGTACAACCTATTATAATTTTTACATCTATGGTATTCTTCTTCCACAAATGGATTGGTAAAAAAAAAATAAATGTAAAATACATGTTTTTGATGACGACAAAACCACCATCTATGGACAATGCAACAAGATCAAAAAGAAGATCAATAAGCTTCATAATAAGCTTCAAATTAAAACAATAGATGATAAAATGTAAAGGTATATGATACTAACCAATACTTCAAGTACATGAGAACAAGTCACATTTATACATGCATTAAAAATAGTTTCAAGAGTCCAAACCACATTAACAAAGTATTTAAAAATCACATTTTTGACTAAGTACATAAGTGTATTCGAATACAACTTAAGTCAGAGGCAAAAATTTAAATGTTGTATTCGACTACAACAATGTGTAGTCGACTACACTTCAAGTCAGTGGCCAAAATTGCTATATGTGTATTCGACTACACACATATGTAGTCGAATACAAGCTAAGTCAAAGGCTAAATTCACTAATTTGTATTCGACTACACCAATGTGTATTCGAATACAAGATGTAAAATTTGAATTTTTTGAACGTTACACAGACGTGTATTCGAATACACATATATTGTATTCGAATACACCTGGAAACATTACAATTTTTCAGATCTGGGATGGCTCTAGAACATTGTAATTTTTCATCAAACCTCTTGGATCAATGGCCACGAATCTGAAGGGATGTTTTATGGGTATAAATACCCCATAACTTCAGATTAAAAAGCAACAATCCTTGAATCAATTCATTGAATAACTTTAAAACAAAATTCTGTTTTTTCTAAGTACTTGCACTAGATTTTCATATCATTTTAAAAAGGTTCTCAAGTACTTGAATTGTTATTGAGTTGTTTATCATCATACCACTCATTCAAACCCAATTGTATCAATTGTATCATTTGTATCAAATAGTTTAATCTAAGATAGTGGTGTGCTATCTTTGAAGTATTGTTAGAAGTTTCGTAGCAAGAATCCTAGAGTGGGAGTTGTACATTTTCTAACAAGTATTGAATAAATCTCTTGTGGTGTGCAAGAGGACTGGACGTACCCTTGGATTATAAGGGGAACCAGGATAAATCTTAAAGTGTCATTTACTTACTGCAGTTATTATTAAGCCTTGTCTCTAAATTTACAAAATCCAACTTCCATATAACGAAAAACAAAAAAATCTACCTACACCTAATTCACCCCCCCCTCTTAGGCGTACTTCTGTACTTACAATTGGCATCAGAGCGGGTTAAGGTAACTTACTCCTCGATCAAATATACATGGCTTCCGCACAACCTGTTTTTAGAGATGGTGGTAGCAGTACCAAGCCACCATGTTTTGTTGGAGAACACTACGCTTTCTGGAAAATACGTATGCAAGCATATCTTGAAGCACAAGGAGATGACATATGGGATGCAGTTGAAAATGGGCCTCATATTCCAAAAACTGTTATCAATAACAAAGAAGAAATCAAAATAAAAAACTCTTGGACTGATGATGATAAAAGAAAAGTGTTGTTTGATAAGAAGGCCAAAAATATATTGCAATCTGCACTAGGAATGGATGAATTTTTCCGGATATCTCATTGCAAAACAGCAAAAGAAATATGGGATACACTGGAAATAACTCATGAAGGCACCATTGAGGTAAAAAGATCTAAACTCAACACATTATCACAAGAATATGAGTTTTTTCGAATGCAGCCCGGAGAGTCTATTCTAGACTTGCAGAAAAGGTTCTCTCACTTAACAAATCACTTGACAACACTTGGAAAAATCTTCACCAATGATGAACTAAATGTAAAAGTACTAAGGTCATTAACAAGGGCCTGGCAACCAAAAGTTACAGCAATATCCGAAAAGAAAAGCCTATCCAAAATGTCTCTTTCTGCACTATTTGGAAAACTTCAAGAGCACGAAATAGAACTTGGAAGGTTAGAACAAAATGAAAGTCAAGAAAATAAGACCAAAAATATTGCTTTAAAGACCGAATCAAGAGAACAAATCAAAGACAATGATTCAGATGAAGATGAAAATATTATCCTTCTTGTTAAGAAATTTGGTAAGTTTCTTAAAAATGATAAGACATTCAAAAGGAAAAGCTTCAAGAAGAAAGATAATTCTACATCAAATCAAAACTTCACTTGCTTTGAATGTGGAAAACAAGGACATATTAAAGCAGATTGCCCAAATCTCGCTAAGAAGAATGTCAACAAAAAGAAAGACTTCAAGAAGGCATACATAGCTTGGGAAGACAATGAAGTAAGTTCATCTTCAGAAATAGAAAGTGAAGAATGCGCCAACGTTGCATTAATGGCCTCGCATCAATCAGATGATGAAGAAGAGGTTAGTAATATAGATTCTCCTCATAAGACTAATAATGAATTAATTATAGAATACAATGACGCTCAAAACGCAATAACTGAATTACTTATTGAATGTAAAAATCTGTGTAAACTTGTATCAACACAAAAGAAACAAATCTTAAGTTTACAAGAAAATGTTGATATTATGGAGAAAAATTCTGAAACACTAAAACAGAATGTTGCATGCAATAAATGTGATTCCCTCTCTTTCAAAATTGTTCAATTAAATAGGGTGATTGAACGGTACGAAAAGGGACAATTAGGATTGGAAAATGTTTTAAATATGCAAAGATACTCAAATGACAAAAGTGGTCTTGGATATTCAAAATTTGATAAACCAAATTTGAACAAAACTATTTTTGTTAAAGCAAGTAGTCAATCTAATCAAGAAAAGATTATAGTTATGAAAAAGGATGATCTTTTTAATAAGAAAATTATTCAAAATAAATCTCTTACACATGATACTAATAGTAGATTTAATCCTACATGTTCTTATTGTGGTCTTCATGGTCATACACCTAATACATGTCATATTAGAAACATTAGTATTCCAAAAGGACATTACATATGGGTAAAGAAAGGTACTAACCATCAAGGACTCAAAACACATTGGGTACCTAATAAAGTTTGATTTCATTTTTGTAGGTATGCAAACAAGAAACTTCAAACATGTGGTATTTAGATAGTGGTTGCTCCAAACACATGACGAGTGATATAACAAAATTTTCAGCTTTAACACTTGAGTCAAAGGGACATGTGGTATATGGAGACAACAACAAAGGAAAAATTTTAGGCATTGGAAAAGTCGGTACAGCACCATCCCTCTCGATTGAAGATGTCTTATATGTTGAGGGTCTAAAACATAATCTCATAAGCATCAGCCAGCTTTGTGACAAAGGATACAAGATAGTCTTCAATAAAGATGAGTGTATCATCCAAAGTGAAGCTACAAATGAAACTCAGTTTTTCGGTAAGCGTTTCAAAAACATTTTCATACTTAATTTTGAAGATTTATCCTTAAAAATGAAATGTCTTTTGGTAAGCGACAATAATGATGCTTGGCTATGGCATAAGAGATTTGCTCATATTCACATGGATCATTTAAACAAATTGGTCAAGCATGATCTTGTTGTAGGCTTACCAAAAATGAAATTTATAAAGGATAAATTATGTGACGCTTGTCAAAAAGGCAAACAAACAAAAAGTTCTTTCAAACCTAAAAATGTCATTTCAACCTCTAGACCACTACAATTGATACATATGGACTTGTTTGGTCCATCAAGAACCAAAAGTCTTGGTGGAAACTCATATGGACTAGTTATTGTTGATGATTACTCAAGGTTCACTTGGACATTATTTTTGGCAAATAAAAATGAAGCTTTTAAGGCATTTAAAAACTATGTCAAGCTAGTCCAAAATGAACAATCTGCCAAAATTGTATCAATTAGAAGTGATCATGGAAGGGAATTTCAAAATACTTCATTTGAAGAATTTTGTGAAGAAAATGGCATTTTTCACAATTTTTATGCACCAAGAACACCACAACAAAATGGGGTCGTTGAAAGAAAGAATAGATCCTTGATAGAGCTTGCTAGAACTATGCTAAGCGACTCAATATCTCTCACTTTCACATTTTTGGATGTAAGTGTTTTGTGTTAAATAACGATAAAGACAACCTTGGAAAATTTGATGAAAAAGCTGATGAAGGTATATTTCTTGGTTACTCTTTGTCTAGTAAAGCATTTAGAATTTTTAATAAAAGAACTTTATTAGTTGAAGAATCAATGCATGTAACGTTTGATGAAACTAACCCCATAAAAGAGGAAAATATTGTTTCTTGTGATGATGATGTTTTTGAAAGCAATAATCCAAGCAAAGAACTTCAAACGAATCAACCCGAACAAGAAAGTGAAGTCAATATTGAAATGCAAAGTGATGATCTCCCTAAAGAATGGAGAACCCACAAATATCACCCTATTGATAACATCATAGGTGATATAAATAAAGGAGTCACAACAAGATTAAAATTGCAAGATGCTTGCTTAAACATGGCTTTTGTTTCTCAAATCGAACCCTCCAAAATTAGTGAAGCTCTTAAAGATGATCAATGGATACTTGCCATGCAAGAAGAACTCAATCAATTTGAAAGAAGCCAAGTATGGGAACTTGTCTCTAATCTTGGAAATAAACACATCATTGGTACAAAATGGGTGTTTAAAAATAAACTAGATGAGAATGGCATAGTTGTTCGCAACAAAGCTAGATTGGTCGCTCAAGGATACAATCAAGAGGAAGGGATAGACTTTGACGAAACATTTGCTCCGGTAGCAAGATTAGAGGCAATACGTCTACTACTAGCATATGCTTGTTCCATGAACTTTGAGTTATATCAAATGGACGTGAAAAGTGCCTTTCTAAATGGGTACATAAATGAAGAAGTCTATGTCAAGCAGCCCCCTGGGTTTGAAGATTCCAAAAATCCCTCACATGTTTACAAATTGAAAAAGGCTATTTATGGTCTAAAACAAGCTCCAAGAGCTTGGTATGACAGATTAAGCACTTTTTTATGTGAACGAGGATTTGACAAAGGAGAGGTTGATAAAACTTTGTTTGTCAAAAGAGAAAATGGTCACACATTATTGGTTCAAATTTATGTTGATGATATAATATTTGGATCAACCAACAAGGACATATGTGAAGAATTTTCTTCAATAATGAAAGGAGAATTCGAAATGTCCATGATGGGAAAATTAAACTATTTTCTTGGACTTCATATCAAGCAACTTGAGCACGACATCTTCATCAATCAAGCAAAATATTGTAAAGAATTACTAAAGAAATTTGAAATGGAAAATTGCAAAGAAAGTACAACTCCAATGGGCTCCAATACATATGTTGATAAAGATGCATCAGGAATTTCAATCGACATATCCAAATATCGAGGTATAATTGGGTCATTATTATATCTAACGGCCAGCCGGCCAGATATCATGTTTAGTGTTTGTCTGTGTGCAAGATTTCAGGCAGATCCGAAAGAATCACATCTAGTAGCTGTTAAAAGAATTATGAAGTATTTGAAAGGAACGACAAATGTAGGCCTATGGTATCCCAAGGGTAGCATATGTAGCCTAGTTGGATACTCTGATTCGGATTATGCGGGATGCAAAACAGACCGTAAAAGCACCAGCGGCACGTGTCATGTCTTAAGAATTGCACTAGTTTCATGGTCTTATAAAAAGCAAGCCTATGTTGCACTTAGTACTGCTGAAGCTGAATACATTGCAGCAGGTAGTTGTTGTGCCCAGATTCTCTGGCTCAAACAGCAACTACATGACTATGGGGTTGATCTCGGATGCATTCCCTTAAGATGTGATAACACAAGCACAATAAACATCTCCAAGAATCCAATCATGCACTCTAGAACTAAACACATCGATATCAGACATCATTTTCTACGACATCATGTACTTAAAGGTAATGTTGAGGTAACATTTGTTGATACACACAATCAATTGGCTGATATATTTATAAAATCGTTACCTAAAGATTCATTTTATAAAATTCGAAGAGAACTTGGTATTTTGAGTGAAAATGATCTTTAACCATTAGAAAATATTCATAGTTTGTCATATGTGTTATTTCTTGTTGATTATTACTGTTTGACATATAAATTTGTGAATTATATGATGCAAGTTTCATAAAAACTAAGTTTTTAAGCAAAACTATGCTTATGTAGTCGAATACAACTATATGTATTCGAATACAAACTTTCCCAGATTTCCTGTATTCGAATACAAGGGATGTGTAGTCGAATACACGTTCCCAGGAAAATGTGTATTCGAAT
Source organism: Cicer bijugum (assembly GCA_037974875.1). Taxonomy (NCBI): domain Eukaryota; kingdom Viridiplantae; phylum Streptophyta; class Magnoliopsida; order Fabales; family Fabaceae; genus Cicer; species Cicer bijugum. The sequence goes on from JBBPBT010000623.1 coordinate 1,379,701, forward strand.
ACAAGAAGGTGTAGTCGAATACATCTTCGCGTTTTTGCCCAAGTATAAAAGCTGAACCACATATTTAGGGATATTTTCATTTGGTATTCGAATACAGCCCTAAGCTCTTCTCTCTTCTCTCCAAAACTCATCCATCCTCCTTCCACTCACTTACCCATTCACCCAACCTAGCAAAATCCATTACTTCTTACTTCCTTCTCGTCATTACTCTTCAGATTTCTCAAAAATCTCCCATTTTTTTCTCAAAACCCATTTTCCCCCAAAAATCTCCTTTCTCACCATGGATGCTCGCAAACGAGGACCACGAACCAAGCATGCAGCAGTAGGTCCTTCACGAAAACGAACAAGGAATCCTAACATCACAGATCTATCCCGGCTTCTACACACCCCGGAAGAAATTGATCGTTTTCGCACATTCTACTTTGACAAGCGTCTTATTATCCCAAAGTACGGTACTTTAGACTCTTTCTCTGACTTTAACTTTCCTAGGTTACTCAAAGCACAACATGTTGAAGAATTTATAGGTTACAAAGGTCCTGTTTATCCAGACTTGGTTAGGGTTTTTTATTGCAATCTTACCCAAGAGGGAAAACTGCTGATTTCTAGGGTTAAGGGAAAAACCGTTCAATTAACTACCAAAACCATCGGAGAAATTTTGAATATCCCCTTTAATGGTGAAAAGTTTTGTCCCAACAAATTGTGTGAATGGGGCAATATTTCTAAATATGATGCATATGTCTCTCTCTGTCGGTTTGACAGAAACACAATGGAACAAAAGAGAGCTCAGACAGATTCTAAGTATGCCCAGCAATGTTATGGTGTGGGAAATCTTACTGTTGATTATCGGCTTCTACACTATTTCCTTAGCTACATTCTGGTTCCGAAGGCTGGAAATTACTCCCAAATTTCGGAGTTTGAATTACAAAATATGAATTTCATGTTTGAAGGTCGTCAGCTTAATTGGGCATTTTTTGTGAAATCTATTATGTTTGGATCTCGTGAGGCAACTGGCTTACCCTATGCGAAGGAAGTTTCACGAATTCTGGAACACTTTGGTGTGGACTTATCTGATGAAGTTATGTTTACACCCACCAAAGAAAATATGCTGGATTTAGGTGTTTTGCCTAGCATGAGGATCATATGGAATGAGGAGCTTGAAGCTTTTGTGCACAAAGGTGATCATGGTCAACCATCTGATGCTGCACAGGATGACAATGTTGGACCCTCAAACGCTGCTGCTCAAGAAGATGACGAGGAAACTGCATCTGATGATGATTATATCTCAAATCAAATGATCATGACTCGTCTTGATTCCTTCCAAACCTTCTTTCAAACTCAATTCGATCATTTGACCACTTCTATCAACGCTCGCTTCACCAACATTGAAACTACTATTGCTCGCAACCATGACGCTCTCTCTCAAGACATTAATATGTTATCAGACAAAATTGATCATTTCCACATTCCGACAGATTTTGATTAAGTCCCTTAGTTGGCATGACTATGTACTACTTTCACATTATGCGATGTACTACTTTCACTTTTTGTATTATGTCCTAATTTAACATTTTGCCTTATGTACTCTGGGTTTTATGAACTCATTTGTCAATTGGATTCTAGTATCCTTTGTATTAATTTACTTGTGATGTATCACTATTATCTTCTCTTGTTCACTTATCTGCCTTTTGTGTATGATTATCCTTGCCATTTGTATATCTTTTTCTCTATTTTTCTCTTCTTTTTGATCATGTCAAAAGGGGGAGAAAAGTTGGTGTTGTTGCATTTCAAAACTTGTAGGTACTCCAAAAACAATTTTTAAATCATTCACCTACAACGGGGGAGTTTGCACATATTACGGGGGAGCACTGATTTCAACTATACTCTCTTCACAACAACATTTTGTCATAATCAAAAAGGGGGAGAATGTAAAATACATGTTTTTGATGACGACAAAACCACCATCTATGGACAATGCAACAAGATCAAAAAGAAGATCAATAAGCTTCATAGTAAGCTTCAAATTAAAACAATAGATGATAAAATGTAAAGGTATATGATACTAACCAATACTTCAAGTACATGAGAACAAGTCACATTTATACATGCATTAAAAATAGTTTCAAGAGTCCAAACCACATTAACAAAGTATTTAAAAATCACATTTTTTACTAAGTACATAAGTGTATTCGAATACACCATGTTGTATTCGAATACAACTTAAGTCAGAGACAAAAATTTAAATGTTGTATTCGACTACAACAATGTGTAGTCGACTACACTTCAAGTCAGTGGCCAAAATTGCTATATGTGTATTCGACTACACACATATGTAGTCGAATACAAGCTAAGTCAGAGGCTAAATTCACTAATCTGTATTCGACTACACCAATGTGTATTCGAATACAAGATGTAAAATTTGAATTTTTGAACGTTACACAGACGTGTATTCGAATACACATATACTGTATTCGAATACACCTGGAAACATTACAATTTTTCAGATTTGGGATGGCTCTAGAACATTGTAATTTTTCATCAAACCTCTTGGATCAATGGCCACGAATCTGAAGGGATGTTTTATGGAGTATAAATACCCCATAACTTCAGATTAAAAAGCAACAATCCTTGAATCAATTCATTGAATAACTTTAAAACAAAATTCTGTTTTTTCTAAGTACTTGCACTAGATTTTCATATCATTTTAAAAAGGTTCTCAAGTACTTGAATTGTTATTGAGTTGTTTATCATCATACCACTCATTCAAACCCGATTGTATCAATTGTATCAAATAGTTTAATCTAAGATAGTGGTGTGCTATCTTTGAAGTATTGTTAGAAGTTTCGTAGCAAGAATCCCAGGGTGGAAGTTGTACATTTTCTAACAAGTATTGAATAAATCTCTTGTGGTGTGCAAGAGGACTGGACGTACCCTTGGATTATAAGGGGAACCAGGATAAATCTTAAAGTGTCATTTACTTACTGGAGTTATTATTAAGCCTTGTCTCTAAATTTACAAAATCCAACTTCCATATAACGAAAAACCAAAAAATCTACCTACACCTAATTCACCCCCCCCCCTCTTAGGCGTACTTCTGTACTTACAATTGGCATCAGAGCGGGTTAAGGTAACTTACTCCTCGATCAAATATACATGGCTTTCGCACAACCTGTTTTTAGAGATGGTGGTAGCAGTACCAATACATGGCTTCCTCGATCAAATAATTTTTGTGTTAATAGTGTAAATTATTTTTATTTTTTATGTGTTAATAGTGTAAATTATTTTTACACATGCATCTAATAAGTGATTCGTTTGTTGTTGACGATAAAAAATTGATTTTAATTTTATATTTTTAAAAATGATTGTTACGAGAACTTACTTAAAAATAGTTAAAATTATTTTGAATTAATTGATTACAAATTAAAAATAATAATTTTTATATTCAATAATTTAAATATTTATTGTTAGAGATTTAAATGTAATACAAATTATTTTTAAAAAATATCTTAGAAAAAACAATTTATACGAGAAACTACTCAAAATGACTTATTATTTTAATTATTTTTTAAAATTTTATTCTCCAAAAAAATTGTAGCAAAAAAACAAAATAATTATAATGGTTTTTTTATGATACACTATTTAAACCAATTTTGAAATTTTATTTTTAAAATTCTCCTTTTTAAAAAAGTTATCACAAAAAGATGAAATATTTTAAAATAATGTTTTTTAAAGTTGTAACAAACGGCCCCAAATCACACTATTAAACTATTTTGTTCTATTAGCTCCTAAAATATCGCCACATATATCTTTATGATGAGATATAATTAAATGCATGTGAAAAATATATATATGAATTGTAAAATTAGAAGAAAAAAAAATATTACACTAAAATTTGAAATCTTTTATATACACACATTGGAAGAAAAAAATAACACCAGAAAACTTGGTAATTAGTATTTATATAGGTATGTATAATAATTAATAATAATAATAATAATAATAATATTATTAATATCATTGTTATTATTATTTTTTTAAGATTTAAAAGATATACTCTATTGGTATAAACCTGACTTACACTCATCCAATTAAAATTAATATTTTGCCACATCATCCCCTTCTATAAGTTTATTTAAAAAATTAATGATGTGATATAAAAATTGTGGTATCTCTCACAAATAGTGTATGCCATTAAATTATTATTATTATTATTATTATTATTATTATTATAAGAACAATGAGTTTAATTTATATATGAAATTTTGGTGAAAGAACATTTAGGAGACTTTACTTAACTCCGATCGAGCTATAGATTATCAAACTTCTTTCCTTTGGGATAAGTCGCGTGGCAACACGTGATATAAAGGATTTTATGGTCCAGGGAGAGGGAGGAAGAGAACATTGAAGAAGCCAATACAAAATTATAAGGTAGTAGGATTTAAACAGGTAAGTTTGACTATATCTTGAACAATATAACACTTAGTTCTATACTTACTATTTACATCAGGAATGATAATTTCATTAAAACAATAATTCAAAGTGAAGCAACTTGGCCTTTATTTGCAAGTGAAAACCAGAGAAACCTTTGTGTTTGGGCTGAAGCACAATGCTACAGGCTATTAGCAGAAGAGACAGCCAAAGACATTTAGATGACATGATTTTCAGGCCTCTGCATTTTCCTCATCCTCAAATTCATCAATTCCAACCCACCGTGTAAACGCGAAAAGAAACTCCTTAAAGTTCACCATTCCATTTTTATCCCAATCCATTTCTTCTGCATTTTGGCAAAGAATATAAAATAATTGTTAATGAATAAATACAAACTTAAGACAAGATTTCTTTTGAGTTGTTACTATATAGATGTAGTTGCAATGAAGGTTGAGTTGTTACTATATGTTAACTATATGTAAATGAAAATAAAAACTTAGGTCCCAACATGGATATTATTGACCTCTAAAAGTAGAGTTTATGATTCCTTCATGAGCATGGTAAATACTAACATGGTTAGAAACAGAAGAATATAAAAGGAGATTTGACAACCTCTCTGCACTGTGAAGAATACACACTACGCACCCTGCCATGTTCCTTAAATGTTGCTGCTGCTAATGTTATAAAAAATGTAATAGATGTTCTTTGTTTGATATCAATTTCGAGGCACTTGTTTTTCTAGTGAAAACATGTTTAAAGCATATTTCAAAACATTAGTATATAATGCACACTCTTAAGATGAGTATGTGTGTGTTGAAGCAAGCTAGAATGGCCACTTGTGTGCACTAGTGCAGCATTTAAACAGAGAGTGCGAAGGAGAGACAACTGACCAAATCTTTTCATTGCTATTCTTCCAGATGAACGCTCCCCTGATGTAGTTTCATTTATAGCTTGGACCATTTCACTTTTGCTGACATATCCATCCTTATTCTTGTCTAAGAATACAAATGTATCGACCAATGTCTCAAATGTGGCCTCTAGATTTGGCATGCCAATTCGTGATTTCTAGAGAAGTCATGAAGAACAATTTGAAAAGGTAACAAAACATGGAAACCATGGCTTATAAACTATCAACGAAAACAGGAAGACAAAGGATGAGATATGTTTTCCTGCCTACTACATTAAATTGCTTCAAAGTTCAAACTTCAAAGCTTGTAACATAACCTGTTTTTCAATTTTGACAATTTCTTTGATCACTTTCATTATATGACAGAATTACAATTTCAAAATCTAGATTGTCTAAAGAAATACATGAGTTAGAAAAGCAAGGCCATAACAAAAAAACTTCACAGAACAAATAAAATTGCAATGTTCTCCAAACATCTCCTGAATTAAATAAAACAATTTTCTAAATAAAATACAAAAGGTTGTTGTTAAATGTATAATAGCCCCAAATAATTCAAACATCAACCAGAGGTCAGAGCATACAAGACATGATATGTTTTTTAGAGAACATGTTTTACCGGTCTATTTTCCAATTATGAATTTTTTAATAATGAATACTCATAATTTGTGCTAGGATACAGCATGAAGAGCTGCAGGGTCATCCTTGAGAAGGTAGACAAGGCAAAGAAGTACAATAAACTCATTGAACTTCATTCCCAAATCATCATTAATATCACATGCTTCAAAAAGATCATTGATCTCTTCCTCAGAAAATGAAATTTCCAGCTTACTGAAACACTTCTTTAACTCTTCTTGATCTATTGCCCCATTAGAATCTTCATCTGTAGCAAAATCCACAAACACACACCTCTTACCAATTATAATAAATATACACGTCAATTTGGTCATGCATGTGCTGGTGACAAAAACACAATTTAAAGCATTTGAATGAGCTTGATACTTTGACATGACACTATAGTGTCTAAATTCATTCCAGTTACTATATTTATATCAGACTTCTGTTACAAGATATATCAAATCAAAGTACCAATTTAACAAACCCATAAATTTGAAAGTAGAAACCTACCAAACTGCTCAAAGATGGCTCTGCATTTTCTGAAGCTCTCGTCAATTTTTGGGAATTTTAGGATTATAGTGTTGAATGATTTCACTGAACATCCGTGACATTCCCTCCGTTGCATTGCTTCAACCATTTTAGCCTCAAGCTTGGTTTCTGGTGTCCAAGACTTTTTGGGTGATTCATCCTTTCCTAATGCACCTCCCATTGCCAATCAATCAACCAAAGTATGCTTTAGAAATGATACCCCTAGTACCTGGAATGCGCAACACATAACTTTTAAACATTTCGCTGTTGCACAAAGATACGACCGAAGCCTAATTCCCTAACTTATAAATAGTTTGAACAAAATGTAAAAAAATAATTTCCCCCTATGTAGCAGTGACACTTCATATGGAAGGTGTATAAGGTGTCCGACACCAACAAGACTGTGACACATGCGGTTACGTTCAATTACTTCTATTTCTAAATGTTAACAGGTGTCGACAAGTTCGTGTCTGTTTGCCAATTTCCATAGATTTTCACTAACTGTCACTACATATATGCATTGAATTTTATATTTTTCTCAAGACATGCAATTAGACATAAGTTCCTTTGCAAAACTAAAAAACAGGACCTGGGATCCATCTTAAGTATCAAATTCAAGTGCCCTAAATTATAGGGTAAAATAAAAAATGGAGATCATCATCAGACATAAGCTTTGCAGATGTAATTTGAGTCAAATAATTGAATAATAATAATTGATTGGAAAAGATTTGAACACCTAATGATTGAGAATCTAAGGCATAATTAGGTACAAAAGAAATATGAAATGAAAAATTATAAGAAAAAGAAACAACAGAATAAAATTGAAAGTAATATGAATTAGCAGTGAAAACATAAAATGATTAATATAAATAAAGAGAGTACCTAAGAGGTGGAGATGGAAGCAAAGTAGAAGTGAAAGTTGTTGAATCTGAAAAGAGAAATGAAAGTGAAATGTGGGTGTTGAAGAAGAAAGCATAATAATGAAAATTAATTAGAGTATTGGTTTATGAGGGAAAATGGAAGAAAAGAGAGAAAAGAAAGTGATGTGTTTGTTAAGTGAGTGTTGTGTGGGGCATTCATTCATTCATTCATTCACGTGTCTCAGCCTAATTTTCTGCTGTTCCCACCACGTATTCTCGATCTATGCGCATCTGTTTTAGATTATCATCGTTTTGTCTTTTCTTTAGAGTTCTTACAGGATTAATTAAAAACCAAAATACTCATAATCATTTATGTCTCCGGATATTTATTAATATTTATCAAAACAATCATTTTTTACTTCAACCTAAACTTCTCAACTGGAATGAAACGGAAAGAAGTGGAAAACAACGAATATTTTATTTTATTGTTTAAATGTTTCTTTGACCGAATATAACTAATTTAAGCTTAAAAAAAATAGAGTGCAAAACTATCGTAGAGTTAGTTGATTTGGCATCTCAACTATGCTGACGCTCGAAATCAACTGTGTATCATTTGCACATCAGCAGCACCTAAAAAATATATCTAGACCAATACCAACCGTAAACAACAATGTGCAAGAAGAACCACAATCCCCTTAAAAACCTTATTAGAAAAATTCAAAAAAATAAAATTATGATTATGAAAAAAAGAGGAATACATTGGAAAAATATAAAATTAAGAAAGTGATTTTTATTTCTAAAACACTGATTTAGAACGTAAGAAGGTATTGAATTCCACTAAAGGAAAACTTGAGTACACAAACGTTTTCTTCTCTCTCTCTCTATATATATATATAATGAGAGCAATAGAAGCGCATACAAGAAATCAAATTAAGATAATTAACTCAATCGATTTTTAAGCCTCTACAGAACAATATTTATGCTCTTGAAAGTAACCACAACCAAGCTATAGTCGCACTCCAACCAAATATATCATTCCAACCACAAATTGCAGGACTCGAACAACCTTTAACAACACCAACAGTGTTACATTTGATCATATTGTAAGGAGGAGATTGCCAAATAACTTGGCTAATGTTAGGAGGCATGAAGAAGTATACTTTCTTCATAATTAATAATATGTGAGTTTTGTCTCTAGACTATTAATTTAGAGCAAAAATGTTATAGATATAAATGTTAGATTCACATAAATTATTGTCCTAATTAAAATAAATCAATTCTCTAATGTTACATGTATTATAATTTCAACAAGATCATGTAGCCCAGACCTGTATTCACGACCGTGCAACAAGATTCTTTTGGTGGTCCGGTGAGCATATAGTTTTTACTGTCAAAAGTGCATATATATACAAGCTGGCCACGACTTGTATATCGAATTTACATATCCCTCCCACGGTGAATAATTTTATGCGAAGAATAAGGATTTGTCTTTATGTTTGTCTATGGTTTACTTTGTCGTGTATATATCAATTCAACTATATTTAAATAAGAAATATAGAAGAAATATAAATAATTTTTTTAACAAAATATTATTAGTAAATTAAGTTAAGTTATAATTTTGACTAATCGATAATAATTATTATAATTGAAAATAACAAAAAAATAAATAAATACAATTAACCATCAAGTACTGGATTAAAATCATTGGTTCAAAGTAAAAATTGTTGAGTAATTGCTTTTGCACATCAATATAGTTGTTGTTTATTAAATAATATAATTACTATCATTATATCTCTTGATTGATTTCATGTATAAATTTTTTTTAATTTTAACATAAGTAGTTCATTTTGTCTTGTGTATATCAAATATTAAGAAATTATAATTAATATATCAATGTAATTAATTTTATCATTAGTGGTTTTCTTGGATCGGTATTTACTAACAAAGTTATATTAAATTATAAATATAGAAAAATTGAATTAAAATATAATTTTGATTAATTGATAATATTATCTCAATACGATAGGTACTTTCTATGTTATCAACGATGACTTGTATTATGTATGATAGTTATTTAAATTTTTTTAACATGAGATACTCATCTAGTGTATAATACTTTAATCTTATTAGTGACAAATTGCATAAATATTATATGAGATAAATATTTATTATTGATCAATCAGTTAAAATATAATTTTTCAAAAATCAATCAATTAAAATAAAATTATTTATTTCATTAATAACAGGTCTCTTAAATATCTTATAAATTAATTATAATTTTTTTATATAAATCATGTATTAGACAAGTATTTTCACTACACAAAAAATAACATTTTATAGCGCTTATTAAAATAACGCATCTATTGAAAAAACGCTCTTTTGAAAAAACACTTTAAAAGGTGCATAATAATGCATCTATTGAATGCACTTTTTACATATTCTTTTGAAAAAGCGCTCTAAAAGTGCATAATAATGCATCTATTTAATGCATCTTTTACAACGTTTTTTTAAAAAAACATTCTAAAAGGTACATAATAATACATCTACTGAATGCAACTTTTACAACGTTTTTTTTTTAAATTGTTGTAAATGACTTAAAAAAAATGCTATAAAATCGTATTTTCCGCGTAATATTTACTTAAAAGATAATATTTTACAAGTCAATTGATTATAAGATAAAGATCTCTTGAATATCCTATAGATAAAAACTAAAAGAAAATTATAATTAATGTATAAATCATTATCGAGACACAATTTTATCATTGATCAATTAATTAAAAAAAGTTTTTTCACGAGTTAATTAATTAAAAAAAAGTTTTTTTATGAATT
>JBBPBT010000623.1:1397769-1421392 GCA_037974875.1 Cicer bijugum
CAATCTTATTTAATTGTAACACATATTATTTATCCTTTTTAATTATTTCAGTTATTTATCTTTAAAAAAATCTAAAAAAAATATTCTTCATCTTTTTATTTTTTTTTAATTATTTTTATTATTTCATCTTTTTATTTTTTTGTTTAAATTACTTTTATTAAAAATATGACGTATTGATGTGACAAAACAATTAAATTATAAATAACGATTTAATGTCTTAACTTAATTTAACTTTTTATTTGATTTGGTTATTTATATTTTAAAATACATCTTAATTTTTTTTTACGAAATTTTAAAAAAATTCAAAATGAAATTCTTTATCTTCAAAAGAAATCCATTAAAATTAATTTTCTCCAAAAATCTAAAATCTTCATGTTTTCCTTTATTTAGTTTAACTTACTTTCCTTGAACCTTTTTCAAGTAAAGTGATAGGGTGACATCAAGTTCAACTTCCAAAGGAAAATGGCATCTTATCGACTTTTTGAAGGCATATTATTATTATTATTATTATTATTATTATTATTATTATTATTATTTTACTCAATATATAATATAGCGGACAAATGGTGAATGTAACACTTTCTCCTATTAAGTCCTAACTAACTACTTCCACCTCCACCCCTTTCAATTTCAATTCAACCATGGCGATGCTTTTGAGAAAACTATGCGAATCAGCATCTTTGAAACGATCCTCCAATTCAAACAACTCATCAGAACGTACGCATCATCATCATCATCATCAACACTATGCTCCTTTAGGTTCATTCGACTCACTCCCTTCCGACTTACTCATCAAAATTCTCCGACTATTGGGCCCTAAAAACTCCGCTAAGCTCTCCCTCGTTTGCAAATCATGGCGATCACTCGTCTCCGATAACGAACTGTGGGCCCATTTTCTTCAAACGCAACAACCTCAACATTATGACTCCATTCTCTTCTCAGAAATCAACTTAACCTCTTCCTACCGTCTTCCGTAAGTACTCATTGGAATTTCGAACTACCAACGCCGTAACTCGTGTCGTTTAATTATAATTAACTAATATTTAACTGAGTTTCATTTCAGCGCGTTGGTTACTCAGACGCGATGCCTGTCGTTTCAACATGTTTATGCCCAACGGGAACGCCTTCCTCCTGCTGTTATCATTGACGGTTAGTTAGTTAGTTAGTTGGTTACTACGGTTTGATTTTTATGATTGTTTGTGTAGGTGGTTCTGGCTATTGCAAATTTGGTTGGAGCAAACACGAGCGTCCATTGGGCCAAACTGCTACCTTTTTGGTAAGACTATCTCGTTGGATTGGGGCAACAAAATTACAAGGTTTGAAATGACTTGCTTTGTATAGTATACACTCTAATCTAACTTCTTAATGAAAATAAAGTTTTTAAATCATTTACTTAGGGGAAAGTCCGTAACTTATGGAGGTCAATCTTAAATATGACTTGATCAAAGTTTAGTTTGGTATATTTGTCCAATTGTATTTAATCATTGAGACTCATTGTAATATTATTTTCTAAAGCATGGTTGAAATATGACACATAGTTATTACGTTCTAACTTGAAAGTTTTTAACGGTTTCCTTTTAATTATATGCTTGTTGGGGAATTTTATTTGCAGGAATTTGGCAATGTGGAAACGCCAATATATTCTAGGCTTCGACATTTTTTCGCGACTGTCTATGGCAAGTGAGTTATTCTGGGTTTTTCCTTCATGTTGGTGAAGCAATTGTTTTTTCATCTTTTGTTTTAATGATGATTTGTGCAAAGTATAAAGAGATGATTAATACTAACTTAACAATTGATTTGTGGAAAAGGTAGTTGTTTTCTACTTATGAAATGTATGTGTATGTCATGAGAAAATTGGATGTCTAATGGTAAGGGTTCATTGTTTGCTTTCTCTGCAGGATGAAAGTGAAACCAAGTTCTCAAGCAGTTGTTGTTTCTTTACCAATATGCCACTATGATGGTTAGTTAATTTTTTTCATATCTGAAAATTAAAATTACTTGTATTATTAGCAGTTTGATACTGAGTAAATCCGTTCAGTCCTACATAAGGACATATTTGGTACGTTTTGCAAATTAGATCTTTAAGATTTAGTTTGGCGACCAATACTTTGGAGAAATAATGCGGTGAGACTATGTTTTGAAAGACCAATACTTTGGAGAAATGATTGTCTTCTTAAGAACTAATTTGGACATGATTTTTGAAAATTTAGTAATTTTTTTGGATACATTTCCAGATGCCAACCCTTAATCAATTTCAATAAACTTCCCAGTTTATATATACTTGAAGAGAAATGCTATGGACACATCTTTTAACACACTCTTGTTTATTGGGACACGTCACATATTTATTTGAATCTCTTACTTGGCTATCAGTCTCTCACCTGTAATGCTTTTTTTTTCAGTTTCATTTTTTTGATTTGAATCGGCTTCCCGTATTTGTGCCTGGGGTAACAGACCGCCATCTCCTGCAAACTCAAATACCCTTTGTTTTGGATACGAATGTGTGATATTATAATGCTTTAATTTTTGAAAAATTTCATGCCAGTAAATATATAAACCTAAATAAACTATGTTGTCTCTTTCATGTTTATAACATGGCCAAACTCCATTTATTTCTTAACAATGTACAGAGGAAAAATTGCAACAATACTCACATCTCAACCTCTTTTTTTATCTCCACCAACATAAAAGTAAAGGGTTGGAAGTTAGAATAATGAGGTTTTGTTCATCACCAAAGATCTGAAAATCATCGGCCATTAAATTTTCCCATAAAACTAATAACAACTTTACTTAATTGTTAAATCCTTCTGTCAGTTCCACTAACTCCATTTTATTGTGTTGGCTAAGATATTGACCGTGATAGTACTTTGATTAACATTGTTGGTGATGAATATTGTTAGGTTGTGGGTAGTGTTTTTATTTTTGGTACAGAGGTTGTGTGTAGTGTTAATTGAGGTTAGTGGTGACAATTAGCTATAAAAAAAAAGAAAAATACAAACTTGTTAAATAGGTTAACCAATAAAGGATTAGAAAAAAATGGGTGATGTGGCTCAATAGATGAGAGTGTGTTTAAGAGAGTGTGTCTTTACCATGTAGTCACTGGCTTATGATTGAACACTTATCAATCTAGCGTCTGTATATGATAATTTGCGCAGTGAGGTACACTACGAAACCCACACATTGATGTGACAATTTTGCTTTAACTATGTTACATTATGCTGCTCTTTCCATTCATTTATCTTTAAGTAAAAGAAATGGTAATGATTATATATGCATGTGCGCCCGCGTACATGTCCACATACTTTGTTGGATTGAAGTTCGTATTAAGTGATCAAGTCGACAAAATTTCATACAATTCAAGATCTTTTGATATTTTAATGCACCATTTTGTTTTATAGTAAAATATGATACTTAGAATAGAATCTATTAAATTACATACATTGTCTAAGTTTTAGTATCCATGATCATCAAGACAGTATAATATGATTCAGTGGTTGGTTGAATCTTCATTCTACAAAAAGTTTTTGAAGGTGCTGCTGCCAATTTTGAGACATGGTGTCAACAGATCTTGACTTTGTGTGTGTATCTATCTATGTTATTTGTTCTAGCCATGTAATGATCCTGTTTCTCATTGCAGATACTGACTCCGCTAAAGCATCAAGACATCAGCTTAAAGAAGCAATCTGTACTGCTCTGTTTGACATGAATGTTCCTTCTGTTTGTGCTCTCAACCAGGTTGCATATTTTAGTGGGAACAAGAATATTAGTCTAGCTGAAACATCTGTTAATCTAGTCACAATATTTGATATTGTTCCTGCACTTGTTTTTACTATATTTGCTTAACATTTGTTTTCTATTTTGTAAATGTAGGCGACTTTAGCTCTGTATGCTGCAAAACAAACTTCCGGAATAGTTGTTAATATAGGCTTTCAAGTCACATCTGTAGTTCCAAGTATGCTTTATGATTTTTTTCTCTTGTACAATTCCTAATTATGCTTGATAAATATATCACTTGCATGAAAATACACGAATTGTTGGGAACATGGAAAAATTAAAGTAGAAAATTGATAGAAAGAATTCATAGAAAAGAGCAATTCTTTTGAATACTGATAATAGGAATGAAATCTATCCTCCACTGTTAGGAGCCACTTCTCTGTTCACTCAAATCATCTAATGTTTACAAATCTCAATGATCCCCATCTACCCTTGAACCTCCTATTTATCATGTAACTAATTTCTCTTTGGAATAAATAACTATTTTGGTCTTTGAATGTGTGAGACATATATATTTTGAGTAAACAACTATTTTGATCTCCCTCAAATGTGTATTTTATTTGTCAGCTTGGGCCTCAAATTGTCTTTTGTTAGTTAGTTTGGTCCTCTAATGTGTCTTCCACTAGTCAGTATGGTCCTTGAAATTACTAATTGAAGACACACTCAGATATGCTTTTATATTTTCAAGGCATTCAGTGACTATAGTGACATCACATAACACATTACCAACCAAAATAACTGTTAACTCTTTATCTGTCTATTCTGTTGTAGCAATACCCTAACATTAACATTCTGCATAATCAGGTTCAAACGTAGTCAACTCTTAAACATCATTTGTTGTGTTCTAATGTATACACCACACTTTTGTCTGAAGTCAATGAGTTTATTGCATCCTCTGTTTTCTCCCCTGATTGAGCATATATCTTTGTTGCTTTACAGTTTTGAATGGTAAAGTGATGCGAAAGGTGGGTGTGGAGGTTGTGGGGCTAGGAGCACTAAAACTTACAGGATTTCTTAGAGAGAAAATGCAACAAAACAACTTATATTTTGAATCTTTGTACACTGTTCGCACACTGAAAGAGGTATTGCTGTTGTCTTTTCCATTTTGAAATACATATTTGATGATAATTTATTTATATTATGATGCCACAAATGCATTTGGGACTTGAGAGGACAGAAGTGGACCCCTACATTGCTTATGAATTTTAGTCTAGCTGGAACATCTGTTAATCTAGTTGCAATATTTGCTTTCTTCTAATTGGTCAAACTATAGAGTATCTACACTTCTGACTCTCTCTTTCTTCATTAGAGGATGACTTATCCTCCCTTCCGAGGTTTAAAATTGCGGTTGCAGAACAATGTGTAGCAGTCCTTGATATTGAGGAGGGCCGCGTTCAAATGTGGTTGATGTGGCCTCAATCGCGGCGGCGTTTTAGTTGAAAAGACATTAAAACCATGATATCATGGCCCAAGTAGTGGTTGCTATCTTTTTTCTAAAATCCAACTCCCTTGTAGTTGTTCTTTTCTTCTAACCATTGTAAATTTTGTTTTATCAAAATAAAGAAAAAATGTTTCACTTTTGAAAGTTGCCTAAAGCTTGTAATAATGTGGCAATTGGTTCTAACTGGATATTGTGTTTTTTACTGTAAATTTTTTATCCCACTTCATAATCACATTGATGTGGTTGTTGCCTGATATCTTGTTGGTTACATGGAAACAGAAGCTATGCTATGTTGCCTTTGACTATGAAGCCGAGAAATTGAAAGATACACATGCATCATTTGAAGCAGTTGAAGGGAGGTTTACACTCTCAAAAGAGCGGTTTCAAACAGGAGAGATCTTATTCCAGCCACGTATTTGTGGGCTGTAAGTTTTTCTATTTCTTTCAATCTTGTTGCAAAATATGAGTATATAGGCTTGCTTCCGAGATTATATTCAGGTCTGCCATGATTTAAGCTTTGCTTGATAGCTGAGAGGACCTGTTTATATTTCACTTTTGTTCTTTATGATTTCAAACCATTTGCATAATTACTGGCATGTCTCATATCGATAGAGTAAGGTGATACTAATTTTAAACTTTGTACAACTTCAGTAATATTCTTTTGGAGGCATTTAACTCATTTAAAAACTAATAAACCTACATCATACAGTACTTATAACATATGGTGAGATGTGATAATCATTTAAATCATGCAGTATGATGTATGGTAATTGATTCTGATTCCTCTCCATATTATTTGTTTATATTTTCCGAGCTTAACAATACTGTGTACATTTTGGTATAGGCGAGCAATGGGCTTGCACCAGGCCATAGCTCTCTGTATGGACCACTGTTATTCTGCAGAATTAGCAGGTGGCAGTGATTGGTTTAAGACCATTGTTTTATCGGGAGGCTCGGCATGTTTGCCAGGTTTAGCAGGTAAATGTCTCTTTTTATTTTGGCACTTTTCGTCTTTGTATTTGATCATAAAGATGAAATGGAACCATGACACAGAGAACATCTGGTTATTGGCTACCATTAAGATTTTTTCTAACTCTACTTTGGGGATCATATGCTTCAGAAAGGTTAGAGAAGGAACTTCATTCGTTACTTCCTCTTCATATGTCGAATGGAATCAGAGTCATCCCTCCTCCACATGGTGCGGACACTGCATGGTTTGGTGCAAAGCTTATTGGCAGTGTGAGCTATCCACTATATCTTTTAAACATTCGCATATTCCTTGCTCCACAGGACCTCACTTTTATGATGATCGAGGCCAAACATATTAACCTTTCTATAAAACTGAATTGACTTGTTTTTCATAAACACCTATCAATAAAAACTCAAGTCTCAAACTGAAAAGTGACGAGACCTAAAAAAAGTTCATAAAAAATGACACTTCTCTGCTTACAAGTCACTTTTGTAAGGATGAGTTAGACTCAATGTAAAAATCTAATATGGTATCAAGGCTTATTGATCCGGGCCACCACCAAGTTATCCCCACACCAAGTCCAATATAGGTGTAAGGGGGTGTAATTGGAAAAACTCAAGTACTACATTGAAAAGAGATAAGGCCTGAAAAAAGTTTATAAAGAGTGACATCCCTCATTTTACAAGCCGTTTTTGTAAGGATGAGTTAGACTTAATATATAAACCTAATAGCAACTTTGTATCGGCTTATTTATGGTTACATGATAAATAGTTTGTGCCTCGGTAGACCTGACTGTTTGTGCATTATGTTCAGTTGAGCACCTTTCCTGCTCCATGGTGTACAACAAAGAAGCAGTTCCGCCAGAAGTCTAAACTCAACCGAAAATGGTGATTACTTTGACTGAATCTTCTGTTCTCGATGATATAATTATTCTGTATCTCTGCTTCATAATTTCCTTCAAGGGACAGAAACATCAGAGGAGTGATTTTAGTTTTACTTTAGTAACAATACTTTATGCATAGCTTTGATGGGTCTGTACAAGCATCCAGTTTGTTTAGAATGAAATAAAGACAAGAGATTTCATTATGTCTCATACTGTAATGTAACTGTGCCATGTTAAAATGTGTTAATACAGTGTAAGATCATACCCACAAGCAGAAGGATTTAATGTATCAGAAATACATACTGACTTGGTACCGCCCAGAAGTATACATTTGAAGAGAGCGAAAACTAGAAAAGAATGTAATGGCAAAGTGAAAATGCAGATAATAGCGCCCGAATAAGTATAACTATATGTTTAGACCCACCCAATTCTCCAATCTCCGTCCTTAACTCTCCTCGCTATTTAATTGTAAACCCCTCTTTTTCACCATTTAAATAGATGGAGATTTAACATAACCCTCATATTACATGAGAGGATCCACACTCATTTTGGACAATAGCTTCAATTTTTCTTTTTTTGATGCTTCATGAAATTAGTGGCCATTTGTTTAACCATGCCTTCAAAGGATGGTTTAGGTCTTTAGGATGAGCTGCTGCATTAATTGTTTGTTGAGGACTCTGCTATTGTTGCTACAATTTCTTTCAAACTGATTGTTTGAATCTATTTTGTTGAATTTTATTATTGTATTTATGGCATGTACTAGCATGTCAATGATTTGATGACAGACATGACTATACTGCATTAGATCCCATTCATATCAATTAATGGCAATTCAAACCATGGAGGAACTTAAAACATCCTATATTAATTGCAGATCCCCACAGAAAGGACTCATTATGTCCATTTAATACTCTCCTTCATTCATGTAGCATAGCACATGGGCATATGGCTAGACATATTCCTTCCATCACAATTTTCACCACACTACTAGATGGGGAGAGACTCATTTCATTCTCACTTGGACCACCTATTGATGAACACAACTTAATGACAAAAATACTTACACATGGATACTTGTGTGGATCAGGTGCTAGCAAATGGGTCTAGCCTGGCCCATCCCCTTTGGTTCGACAGATCCGATCATATGAATGATTCAATTTGGTCCGACCCACTTTGTTATTGGTTTACAATTTATCAAGACTGACTCGCCTAGCATGGGCTATATGGACCAATTGGATAGTCTAATCTGAAATGTTTTTCTTTTGATATTTTTCTATTTTAATAAATAAAAATTATAACACAAAATTATTAATCAACACTAACCATAGTAGAGATAATAAAATAAAATTACAAGATATAACACCCTATAATTGAGATAACAAATGTATCACCTAGTTTAGAGTACTTTTTACAAAGTGCAATTTTAGAAATATCAAAATGAAGTCCTACATGACAAAACATTTCAATGATAATTCTATTGGATCATCATATTAGTTGGAAGTTCAATTAATTTGTCTTTGTTTCTTTGCGTATCTGGTAAGTTTATCATTTTTTAATTATATTAAATGAGACAAACAATTGTTAGACACAACACATATCATATACCTCTATATATAAACTTAGGTTCCAGAACAAATTTAATCCGAAAGAATGAAGGCATATTCATGGCCAGATCTTTAAGGCTTAAATGATGTTCACTAACTTGTACATACTTCCACAGTGATAGATAGAATGAAAGAGTCATATGGATTAGGTCTAACACATCTGAAAACACAAAGAATTGATCGAGGAAAGGTTCATTGTTCCCCAAGAGATCCTACTTCAATGGTACAAGAAGAACTTCTTATTCAATAAGAATAACACAATTTCCCATATTGCACAACCCTTATAAGGAAATAGCAGTGACAATCACAGTGAGAAGTGACAATAACAGTGAGAAGGTTATACCAATATCAAGGGGATCACGAGTCTGTGTCAAAATACGCCTTAGTCTCATTTTCTGATAGATCACAAACAAATATATACTTTCAGACAATTTTATTATAGAGCGCGTCGAAATAGTATACAACCATTATATTGAAAAGTAGTCAAAATGAACTACTATACTGCACTGCATTGTAATTTCCGTAAACTGACAATTTGCAACCAAAATGCACTACTCTACGACAATGCACTGTAATTTTTGTAAACGGACAATTTGCAAACACCATAATCTATACAATTTTTTTTGACAGTGATATACTACAGTTATATATAGTAGTGTACATAGAATTTGCTTGTCTTAATTAATGAATATACTAATTGATCGTTGAAACTATAAACGTCATGTTACATCCCACTAAAATAACGTTACAAATACATTTTATTTTTTATTAATGGAGATGTTCCAATGTATACTTCAGCATATGAGACTCTCATGTTTTGTCTTGCTGATCCAGGGGACGCTTTCATTCTTGCCACACCTTATTATCCTTTGTATAATATTGTCACCTTTCATTCTAATTGAATTGAAATTCATAGAATTTTTCAACTACTTTGTTAACCGATTTATGCTTTATATACACAGTTCATAATTGTAAGTTGATAACGCTTATGTTTTTCAGTAAATAAAATTGATAGGTTTGACAGAGATATTAAATGGCGAACAGGGGTAGAGATTGTTCCAACGCACTGCTCAAGTTCAAATGGTTTTAGAATCACTTCATGTGGTTTAGAACAAGCCTATCAACAAGCACAAAAACTAAACCTCAACATCAAAGGAGTACTAATAACAAACCCTTCAAACCCACTAGGCATAACCATGACAAAAACAGAACTCAACAATCTACTTAACTTTGCAATTTTCTCTGGTACGGTCTTTGACTCACCAAAATTCATATGCATCATGGAGGAAGTTATAAACAATAGAAATGTCGAAATTTTGAATCGTATTCACATCATTTATAGTCTCCTCTAAAGACATTGACATTCCTTGTTTTCGTGTAGGAATGATTTATTCCAATAATAAAAAAGTTGTATCTGCTGCAACTAAAATGTCAAGTTTTGGACTTATTTCATCACAAACACAATATTTACTTGCGAAATTACTTGAGAATGAAGATTTTATTTTAAAGTATATGGAACAGAATGAGAAGAGGTTGAAGAGAAGGAAATAAATGCTTGTGAGTGGTTTGAGAAATGCAGGAATTCGATGTTTGAAGAGTAATGCGGGGTTATTTTGTTGGGTTGATATGAGACATTTGTTGAGTTCTAAACCTTTTGAAGTTGAGAAAGAGCTTTGGAAAATTATTGTTTACCGTGTTGGTTTGAATATATCTCTTGGTTCTTCTTGTCATTGCTCTGAACCGGGTTGGTTTAGGATTTGCTTTGCTAATATGTCTCAAGAAACTTTCCATGCGAAGGATTAAGGCTTTTACATATTCTAACTCAAACAAAATTACTAATTGGGTTTTCTTTTGTTATCCTAGGAAGAAAAATGTCCACATAGAACAAACTGCACACACATTTGAAATCTTAATGTTATGGTTAGCATTAATAGGCTAAATAAACAGTTTCATGCTTAAAATTTTTCTAGAAGAAAAAAAATATTAATAATCCATTGAAATTGATACTAGAGGTTAGCCACGTGGAGAATCCATTACTCCCACTATTTTTGTGTCGGTTGTGTTGCACGAAAGAAAGAAAAAAAACGTGTAAAGAATTTGAGACCCATATTTCATTTCTTTCGATTTTCATTTCAATTTCACAAGTTTAATAACCCTAATATAACATCCAAATAAATAAGTCAAGACAAGCAGATTCTATGTAGAAAAGAAACACTAATAAATAACATCCAAATATAACATGTGCCAAAAAAGCAGCACACCAGTTACAATTCTAGCATGCATGAGAAAATATTTAGATTGATCATATTATGCAAGTATAATAAGCCAAACATAGGCAACCAAATATGCTAATTAAAATAGTAGGTAAGTGTATATTTATGCAAAATTAAAATCATCTATCTTCACGTGCTTGCAAATGAATAACATCCATCCAATAGTAGTAGTAATCTACAAAGAGCTTAAGGAAAGTGAACAAAGAGCTTCTTCTAAACTCATAAATCTTCAAATTGAACTTGAGAAGTCAAAATCAGCAATAGCTTTTCTTCAAATGCAAGAAACTGAAGCAAGAGAGGTTATTGCTCAGCTACCTAAGAAACTTCAAGCAGCAGCACAAGAAGCTGATGAAGCCAAATCACTAGCTCAAGCTGCTCAAGCTGAACTTGTTCAAGCACAAGAAGAAGCTGAACAAGCCAAAGCAAGAGCTGCAACATTGGAAACTAGATTACTAGCAACACAAAAGGAAATAGAAGCTGCTCAAGTTTCTGAAAAGTTGGCTAAAGATTCCATCAAAGCATTGGAGAGAAGTGAATCAACTAGAGGAGGAAACAACAATGATGTTGTAGATTCATTTTCATTGGTTACACTTACACTTGATGAGTATCATGAGCTGAGTAAGAGAACTCAAAAGGCTGAAGAACAAGCTAATCTAAGAATTGCAGCTGCTAACACTCAAATTGAGATAGCAAAGGAATCTGAACTGAGAAGCTTGGAGAAGTTGGAAGAGTTGAATGAAGAGCTTTGTGTGAGAAGGGAATCATTGAAGATTGCTACTCAGAATGCTGAGAAAGCTTCGGAAGGAAAATCAGCTGTTGAACATGAGTTGAGAACATGGAAAGCTGAACAAGAGGAAGAAAGGACCATGGTAGTGAAATTAATAACAATGCTGATGCAACTATGTCTGTTAATGATTCATCAAACTCTTCAAAGGGAAAAGCTACTTCAGATAATAGTAATGAAAGTGGTTCAGCTTCAGATGGAAAGAACAAAAAGAAGAAGAAGAAATCACTTTTTCCTTCAAAGGTTATCATGTTCTTTGCAAAGAGGAAAACACACCCAAGCAGCAAGTGAATGTAACACTAAAGTCTTATTTCTGATGGAGTTATTTTTATTGTTTGCTAAAATGTGAGAGTTTGTGTTCAATTCTTTTGTTGCATGAAGGAAATAAGATCATTTATTGTATATATAAAGGCCTTAGTCCTATAGCTAATTAAGATGTTATATTGTTCAATATTTCAACTTCCATCACCAAATTATCATCATTCTATTAATTAATAAAAAAGGCACACATGACTATATTTTTAGGACACATTGATATTTGTTCAATACTATTACTACTAACTGATTAACTAAAAATGAACAGGAATCCACTTGATATAACATGTACAGCCTCTTGAGATAAATAAAAATATGGACGAGAAACGTTGATAAGAAATGTACCGGTCTTTTTTAATAATTTAGTACATACATTTAAAAAAAAAAAAGTGCATAACCAAAATGGTAATTTTAGAATAGGTTGTCGATCCCAAATAGCCGTCAGTTCCAAAACTGTGATAACTGAATAGCGCATTGTGTTATGAGACTAGCTTATTTAGGCCATTTGCCCAACTTGGCCAAGAACTTATCTACACATGTTATGGGACTAGTTTTTTGCACAAAGGAGTATATTCTGTTAGAACTTAGAGCTGTTATATTCCTTAAGTTAGTGTTCTTACTGGTTGTAAAGTGTTTGACTGCATTACAAACAGAAATTTGTGTGAAAGGTAAATTCTAGTGTTGTTATCTTTCTGCCATTGCTTTACAGGTACATTATCTTGTGGATTGTATTCTATCAGGTGTGTAATGCATGCTCAACAGTTTATTTAATGAATAATATTCTCCTGATTCAGTTAAAAGTAAAAATCCATATTAAAGAGGAAAAAAAGGGATATTTTGACATTATGGCTCTGTCAATGTGATATCACATGATTGCAATAATAGTAACAGCAATACAGAAGTCCAGATGTTGAAGCTGGTAACAGCAATACAGAAGTTCAGAACAGAAATAAAAATAAGCAACACAGCAGTAATGGTGGAGGTAGTAACAGAGGCACAGTGCAGTAGCAGTGCGGAATCCAATTTTTAGTATGTGCAACAAACATGGATGCGGCAAAACCATCCTTGAGGCAGTTGCATGTTTGTAGATGAGCTTGATGGTGCATACTAGTATGGGAGTCGTCTAGAAACTATGAATCTTATTCGACTATAGTTTCTATTGTATCTTCTTCAGCATCTTCCACTATTACTGGCAGGTCTGATAGTTGTGTATTAGTTGTCGAGGGAACCGTTGAAACGGTGGTACTTCTTCTGTCCAAGGTTCGCACCCTCGACTTTCCTAATTTTAGCCTGCGCTTGTGCTTTGCAATAGTGTGCCATTTTTTTTAAAGTTTTTGAATTTTGCTCATCAAATATTGGTTTTTTTATTGTTGAGCCCATCTGCAAAATGTAGTCAATTAGTCCATCTTGAAATCTTAGTAACTTGCAAGTATAAATGATGGTAAATGATGATAGTATCGTCAAATTCAAAACATGTAATATATAGCATATCATCATAAATTCATAATACAACTAAAATAACTCTAAAAAAAAACTAACGAGGATATATCATATATCATGGAGTGTGGACAATGTCATTGACTCAACATCTGACAAATGATAAGCTCGGATACCATCTTAAAACATGATCTTATGATCTAAATCAACCATACAGAACAATGTATAAGGTGAGGGCTAACAAAGCATTATAACAATCGGTTTTGAGACCATAATTCTAGGCGATGCAAGACTAACACTCTAGGAGGCTATCTAAGGTAGCTTTCCAACACATTCTTAGTGGCATCGAGAAAGACACTAATCGGTGTCGGACAAAAAGCTTAATCAAAGAATCATTTTGATCATCATGTACCTGAGTAACAAGAGCATATAGCGGAAGAGTGATGTAGCTGCAGAGGCACAACACCCCAACCCTTCAAAACCACATAAGTTCATTAAATATTAGTTTATGGTGGTAATACTTTGATCATACTAAAAAGAATTGTAAGTATGAAGTTCATTTTATTGTAAAAGAGAATTTCATATCAAACTTACCCTAAAATTTCTTTGACTAATGAAAGTTTGTAAAAGAAATTTAAACAACTGATTAGCCCAAAAGAGTAATGCAAATTAAGAAATTATCATTCATTGTTAACCATTAACCATAATATACATAGACTAAAAAAATAAAAAATATTTAAGGTGAAAAGATGGTTCTTACCCATGTCCACAAAAGATATGTCAGTTGAAAGGAATTCTGCAACAAAAAAGCATCACTTAGCTATAAGCATTAATAACTCAAAAATGGAAAATACTACATAAATATTTTTTTGTCATTAGTACAAATATTGGACCAATAATGTCAATTGAGGATTACAGAAAATAATAGTTTATTCAAATTATACTATGTTGCAGTACTATAGCATCACTATGCCTACTATTTAACAACACTTTGTACTAAATAAAGTATTGTGAAACAATTATGTTCAAATTTCACTACACTATAGTGCTGCTATTTGACACCACTTGATTGAACTAGAAAACGTTTCCTACTTGTTTAATTCCACATCCATCAAATTATCTTAAATAATATAAAATGAATTAAAAAAATTGTAAGCTAAGTCACCAAAAGATTTATCTTCTTAACAAATTGTTTACCTGAAACAAGAGAAAATGGATTAGATGAAGAAGTAACTGAGGCCGACCAAACCAAAAATAGTTGTCCAAGTCTTGAGGAAGAGGAATTCCTCCTTGAATAACAACAGCCATTTTTTCCAATATGGCTTGTAGTTTGGTTCCAATAGCCAAAGTTATCTACAACAAAATAAATCATTAATGTGGTGGTATTCTCAACCATGGTTATCAATATCTTGCTATACATGCGACTCGTATCTCAATTACAAAAAAAATTGAACTCAATCCATATGAATCTTTAGAGAGTATTTATATTGGACACAAATTTCATCTTGAATCCCAATTCGTTATTGATGAATAACGATTCATTATAATGAATCACTACCTAAACTTAGTACAAATCATCCACTTTTTTTTGTTATTTCATTTTACTTGAATTATTTTGAAATTAGTAGGTGATGTATTAGCTTATAGGTTTCTTATGACACTTTTTTATTTAAAAAATATAATTGCTAGTGTATGTGACAGACCCGTAATAAGATTCAATTCATAATTCCAAAAATAGGTATTCCAATTTGCAGTTTAAATCTGGATTTAATAACCATGATCTCAACCAATCACCAAATTTTTTACAAAGAACATAATACTTACACCAATAGGAATCAGAGATGCCCAAAACATAGCATACCATCCTGAAAAATAATTAGAATTAACCAATTTAGTATTCAACTGCAGAAAAGTAAGTTCATTAGTATTCAATTTGCTTACCATTAACATTTAGGAGGATCAGTAGAACAAATGAAGCCCAATGAACAGGTCTGCCAATAACACAGTACACATAATAAGCATCTAATTCAAACCAACCAGTTATCACCAAAAAAACCATACATAATTATAAATAATGCTTTAAATGTGCAGTGTAAAAATGTTACCTGACTCCCATAATTATCTTGAAGTCGTCCTCCAACGATTTCTTGATATATTTGCGGAAGTTGAATTTACTCTCCGCTGAAAGGTGGACCTACACATGATGCATTGTCAAGAAAGGAATGCGAATCCCAACATTTTAAAAGGCGTCTTATGGAGTATGACTCACCGTGATAAATCCTTTGCGTAGAGTCAGGTACTCAACAAAGCAACCCTGAAATTGGAAAAAAAAAAGGTAAATCATTTATCTTGAAGGAGCATGACATTTTTAAAGCTATGAAATTGCAGGAATTCTGTTGATAAAAATATTGAAAAAACAGGAAGAGTCGGTGTTGTCTATCGCAAATACGAAAAATAGAGGCTATTACACTAGAGTGCTGCAGTTCTGCTATAGCTGTTGTTTGTTAGACAACACTTTGTACTAAATATAGCATATCACAAAACAATAGTAATTTGTTTAAATTTTACTATGCTATAGCGCCACTGTAGCCTTTATTTTGGCAACATCGGCAATAGTCAGTCCCTTGGTTCTCCTACCTCACTTGCCAATTTTGTTGAGATATACCTCAAATAGTAAAACTAACGTGTCACTCGTCTTTTTCTTTTAACAAATTTTACATGCATTGATGGTTCCAATCTAAACACATTGTCACTCATGCCTCTAACTTGTTGATGAAATCAAAATCAAATCCTTCACCTCAAGCAAATGGAAATGAAAACATAACATATTAGAAAAGTTGGTCTTACTGTATAGAATAAGATTGAATTTTTCTGGAATCTTGAAGGATCTGCATGATAAATGTAGAAGCATTTGAAAATAAATGTGGTTTACTTAAAATCAAAAGAACTGGTAGTTTTCATAATCAAAGAAGAAAAATAGTTAAATACAACATTGGACAGCATACAATCAAAGAAGAAAAATAGTTAAATACATCATTGGACAACATACCATCGGCGAAGTCGTATCTACAAGATGATGCCTCTGCCTCCCACGCCTTCCATCCTCGTATCTACATAAAAGGAATCCTCAATCAGCAACAAGTTATTAACTCAATCTACGTTAAAGTTGCACTGGAAACTGAAAGCGACAACTATTTTTTTAAAATAACTTTTAAGTAATCGATCAAAATAAAAAGAAAGGCACGCAAACCTTTAGTCTCCCAAGAAACATTATGATAGCACTGTGTATCACATGAAAGACCGCTAAGAAGAATAGGAGGATATGTACATGGTGCAATGCATCAGCAGATACAAGGGGAATATGTCCCTATAACAAACAACAATTAGATTTATAATTTCATAAATAAGGGCAAAGTTTGCAGATAAAGAGCATATAAAAAGGAACATTTGATAAATTTACCTCCTTGCATGAGTAATGTGTAGGTCCCTCTGATAAAAATCTTTTTTCATACTTCTTGTAATACTTCCAGTTATATAGATTGTAACATGGCAACAGTATGTTCGCCATATTCACAGGAATACATATCTTGATCATGTAACTCTGCCCAAAACTCAAAAGTTGTGAAATAAAACCTAAAATCATCAACTCTGCAAAAAAAGAAATTAGTTAACATTGGTTAGACAAACATAAGATAAATAATTATAATTATTATCATCATTACATTAGTATTTTAAATAAATATGAAAATGAAACATAAATGAAAATTAACTCGAATCATAGGAGCTAGTAATCGACGGTATGCTTATATTGGTGACATTATTGTTGCTGTAATAAAAAAAGCAGTACCAAATACACCTTTAGAAAGATCAGAAGTTATCAGCTGTAATTGTACGTACTTGTAAAGAACTTAAACGTAGTAACGGTATAATAATAAAGTATGATGATAATGCGGCGGTTGTCATTGATAAAGAAGGAAATCCAAAAGGAACTCATGAGTTAAAGTGTCAAATTGCTTTGGCACCAACATTACAAATTAAAGGCATCCTAGGTTACAACTGTTAAACTACTAAAACTTACCAATTTTGACTCTTTCAAAAGCTTCAAGCAAAAACTTCTTGCTCTTGTCCCTCAGCCACTGACAGAACAAAAAAAAAAAAACAAGACTATCATAAATCATGAATGAATTTCAAATAACTCAATAAGTAAAACAATGAAAAACAAAATAAAAAAAAGAAGTTTCAAACTACCATTCCAACTATGTGAAGACTTTTTTCCACAGAAACGGAAATAAAAATAAAAACAAGGCAAATAGATGCAATAATCCATGTTGCTGTATCATCAAAATCTCTAGAAGTGTCAAACACAGCAATAGAAGGAAGAAGAAAAGGCATTTCTCTCAAACAAAGAAGAAACAGAAACAAAATGCAGGATTTGAAGATGTTTGATTAATCTGGAACTGAAATTTGAAAATAATGGAAAATGCTTACTCTGTAATTCGAAAACAATTGAAAATTGAAAATGCAGTACTCTCCCTAAACGTACAATTTCCAGAATGAGGTATACTGCTGGAATGCATTATGATTTCAAAATTTGTAAAATTGAACTTAGTAGGTCCTCTTGTGTACAATTTCGTTAACGTGGAGAGAAAACAAACACGAAGAAGAAGAAGAACGACTACTGGGAAACGTGCATGCAGAAAGAGGTAATGTGCTGGATCGCACGGTGTGAGATATTTCGAAACAATTGCATAATATATGTATCTATAATTGGATATAATTGACATGAAGTTTAAGTTGGTTTAGTGGTTATTATTATGCCATCAGACCATTGCAATGCTTTGAATAAAATTAGAACGGTAAATATATATATCCCTTCGCAAACAGTGGTAGAAGAAGAATTATCCACTTCTATACGGGTCTCGCCAACTTGGAGTGAAAATAAAAAAAAAAATGATGACTAAAAAGAACACTACTCTTGAATCTTGAACATAAACGAATTTTTTTATTGTAACATTATTTTAATAAATAATTCTACTATAAAGTCATCGTTATAAATGCATTAATTAATTAATTATTGCAATAAGAAAACATTAATATTCTACTAATTCCTTGTCCACTGAAATATTATTTTTTTCTCATTTTCTTTTTTGAGTCATTACCATTCATTTCCTTCGTTCTTGGTTCGTCAATTCTAATATCGTTATGTTTTTCTCTTCATGGTAAAATAAAGTCCTTTAGCATATTGTGTTTTAAACATTATGTTGGTTTATCACAAAATATATATTTTATTTTTTAAAGGAAAATATACAGCATGTATATTTTACCATCTACATTGTGAAAAATTTCACCGCATACATATTATTATATAATAACTTTGTTTTCTAAGAATAATAATAATTTGAATTTTAGATTTTGGTGGCACTCCTAACTGCTATTTTGGAGCAGAATGTGACAAATAGCACTATTAAAGAAGAGGTGTCACTTTGAAAATAAAAAATATAATAATCTATGGAGCCACTTCCAGAATCCCCCAAGGTAAAATTTACATTACTCAATCAAATATTATTAAAAAAGAAATCAATGAATTATGATAAGATTGTACTAATAATATTCTGATAATGCTGCCTTCCCTCAATGAATCAGACCGGTGATGAAACTTCACCAAATTATGAATATACGAAAGGTCTTAAGCATGTGATTGATACAACAACACCTTTTGAATCTGTGAAAGATGCTGTGTCAAAATTTGGAGGAATAGTGGATTGGAAAACCCGTAGAACTCATAGTCTTGAGGTATATAATTATTAGATAATATTATTATATATTAGTAGTAAGGGTATTTTAGATATTTCTATTGGTTTTATATATATACTCATTGTAACCCTATTAACTTAAGTTTTGATTCATTCTATGTTATGAAATTCTAGAGTGGTTGTCTCTCTTCTTTCTCTTTTCATTGTTAACATGGTATCTAGAGCCTATTTCGATCCTCCTTGAACGATTCCGCCTCTATTCCGCTGCCGAGTTCCCAACAGTTTGTGATCTATTGTAAAGAAAAGAGAAGAGTAACCCTATTCCCGATTTTGTTAAATCAGTGTCATAAAAACATAAATCGTTGGATCGAGCTGATTTTTGGACAGTAGGTTCGCAACATTCAGGTCTTCGTCTTCAACGGTCGGATCGGTGAAACGACATCTGTAGGGGGAGAAATCTTGCTCGCACAGCAGCAGATTATCCCTAATTTATTTTGTCTCAGTGATTGTGTTTGTTGTATTTTCTTATCATTATTTGTTATGGCTGGTGCTAAGGATGATTCTCTTCAAGCACATTGGAAAACACTAAACAAGTTTGGCTTGCTTCATCTGTTTGATTGCTCCTCTCTCTGTTGCTTCTTCTGTTTGATTGTTGCTTCTCTCTTTGGTTAGTTTGGTTTGGTGTTGTTTTGTTTGGTTTGATTTGGTTTCGATTTGATCTTTTGTTGGTTTGGTTCTTGTTATTGGTTGCTTCTCTCTTTGGTTAGTTTGGTTTTGTTTGGTTTGATTTGGTTTCGGTTTGATCTTTTGTTGGCTTGGTTCTTGTTATTGGTTGCTTCTCTCTTTGGTTAGTTTGGTTTGATTTGGTTTCGGTTTGATCTTTTGTTGGCTTGGTTCTTCTCTTTGATTGTTGCTTCTGTTTAAGGAGTGTTGTTTGGCGGAGGCACTTCAGCTGTTTCACGGGTGTTATTTGGTGTTTCAGAGGTGTTTTTTGGCGGAGGCACTTCAGCTGTTTCAGGAGTGTAGTTTGGTGTTTCAGGGGTGTTGTTTGGCGGAGACACTTCAGCTGTTTCAAGGGCGTTGTTTGTTGTTTCAAGGGTGTTGTTTAGTGTTTTAATGGTTTTGTTTGGCAGAGACACTTCAGTTGTTTCAGGGGTGTTGTTTGGTGTCTCAAGAGTGTTGTTTTGTTCACAAAGATGCATTCCATTAAAGTTTTTCGTTTTTTTTTTTAGTTGACAAACTCTCGATGCTCCATGTTAATGCATCATGAGCTTGAGGGGAGATATTAGATAATATTATTATATATTAGTAGTAAGGGTATTTTAGATATTTCTATTGGTTTTATATATATACTCATTGTAACCCTATTAACTTAAGTTTTGATTCATTCTATGTTATGAAACCCTAGAGTGGTTGTCTCTTGGTTGTCTCTCTTCTTTCTCTTTTCATTGTTAACAATAATGTTATTAAAAAGTCGCTATTGTTTTGCAATATGCTATTTAATTGATTGTTTTGGATGAACAGAGTAGCAAGCCTAAAGGACATGAATTTGGAAAACAAAACACAACTGAGGAATTAGAAAGCACAAAAAAACTGATAGAAGAACTCAGACTGAACTTAGAAAGTGTAGAAAGAGATGAGGTTGAGGTAAAAGAAGAAGCGGAACTCGTGATTTGCAAAATCAAGGAGTTGGAGCAAGACATTGCAGATGAAGCCAGTTTTGAAGCCAAAGCACAGCTTGAGGTTGAAAAATCTATGCATTGTAAAGCGGTTTCAAAATTGGAATATTTGAAGAAGGAATTGGAGTGAATGAGGAAAGAGTATGATTCTATGGTGAATGGAAGAGATAGAGCTATCAACAATGCTGAAGAAGCTATTGCAGCATCAAAAGAGATTGAAAAAGCAGTGGAAGATTTGACAGCTTAGTTAATTGCAACAAAGGAGTCACTGAAATCGACTCAAACCGAGCATTTGGAAGCCGAGGAACAAAGATCAAGTGTCATTGATGAAGAAACTCAGAACTGGAAGCTCGAACTCAAACGATCCGAAGAGGAGCTAGAGTTACTTAACCAACAAGTTTTATGATGTATTCCCTAATTATGTTGCACTATATATACAACCAAATAACTAATTTAATAGAATAACAATATTCAAATTTTATTTGGATTTTAATTGTTCGACTTTGCTTCAATGCATACATAAATTTTGATGGATGGATTTAAATTCTTTTTATTCACGTGATGGCATAACTTAATAACTGAAATACATTAGAAAGCATTAAAAACCATATTGCAGAATCGACCGCAAACCGTCCAAAGATGAGTGAAATTGTGAAAGCATTAGAAACCATATTGCAGATCGATGGAACAAACACAAATTCTACTTTTGCCAATGATTTTGGAGTTTCTAAGGATGGTGCAATGAGACATCGTTATGTTGATACTACTTTTACTAAGAAGGATAATGTTAATTACAATAATGGCTATGATTATAGTGGAGAGTACACACTTGAAACAAAAGTGGAACCTAAATAGATGCTACACATTTAGTTAGACATGTCATTTTCTTTTTTCATTTTCTCATTCTCAACCAAACTTTTACTTGTAATATTTCTCCATTTTTCTCTTTTTGTATAAGAAATATAATGTTGTGTATTATTTTTCTGGCCAATCATTTGAAGTTTTTGAAGGATCTTTTGTCCCAATTAGTAGAGCAATTGAATTTGTAGAAAAATATTCAAATGAAATTAAAGATAAAACCCAATTAGAAAGATTTTTAGGATGTATTAATTATGTTACAAATTTGATTCCTAATCTTGGAATTATATGTGTCTCTTTGTTTAAAAGATTAAGTAAAAATCAGCCAAAATGTGATGAGTGTATGACCATACTATTAAGACTTTGAAACAAATGGTTAAAAAGCTTCCTTGTTTAGCGATTCCCGATCCTCAAGTATTTGTTGTAGTTGAAACTGATTCATCAGAAATAGATTTTCAAAAGGTTCTTAAGCAAGTACTATTAAACACTACTAAAGCGCAAATAATTCGATATTATTCAGGAACATGGAATCAAGCTTAACAAAAGTATAGTACTATTAAAAATGAAATATTGACAATTGTTTTATGTATTCCAAAATTTCAAGATTTATTTTCTGAAAGATTTTTGTTAAAAATTGATTTCAAAGCTACTAAAGATGTTTTATGTAACAAATCATCTCACTACTTTAGAAATACTTACAAGATTAAGATAGTAATTAGACTCCTAATTTTGTTGTTGTTAACTGACAACAATTAATTACTAATAATATTTAATTTATATTGTTTTCTAGAATTGGGATAGAAGAATGGTATTATTATCAAGGACAATTGTTAAAGGATGTATGTATACTACTCTTCTCTTTTCCCTCTCTTTTACAGGTCACTCACAATTCATACACACATTCATATTTCCTTTTCTTCCTTTCTTCTCCACCAACTCAACTATTTCATTATGTCCTATCACACATTTCCCTCTTCTTTCTTGTGCATTCTTTTCTACTTTCGAAAAACTGAGGAACCAAAAGCCTTTTCATCTTCAACCCTTTGCATTTCCTAGATTAAGACACTAAAATGCCAAATCTCCAACACTAATACTTAATCTCTCATTTGATTACTGTTCATTTGATTTAAGAAAGTTATCAAATTACACTTTCTCCAATGGTTTATTAAATGGCTCTCATAATTTGGAATTTTTCATGGTGTATTCCCTAATTATGCAAAGGAAGCATTTTAATATTGTGTAAAAAAAAAATATTTTCCCTATATCTCTGGTTATTATCTTTATGTCCAAACTTTGGTTTTACTTAGATAATAATGTACTTATGATTCTCAACTACTTTGGGAAAATTGTACAGTTCTTGAAATAGTTAAGAGTTATTAGAGTTAGATGGTTGAATAAATTTAATCATGGATTACTGTTAATAAAAGATAAGTGATTGGCTTAGAAAGAACCTGTCTTATTTGGCGACGTCAAGACAAGAAGACAAATAAACATTATTTTTGACAAAAAAATCTAAAATAATGGCTGAGTTATCTACCTCTACTAACAAGAAATAAATTTTAAAGAAATTTTAAAGAAATTATAAATGATCATTTTAAAGTTAGAAGATAAATAAAAAGACTCTTTAGGGTCTGATCAAAGTTTTACACCTCTCAATAAAGATGATTGTTATGATGTTGATAATATTAAGACACTATATTAAAGATTCAGTATACCAGAAGAAATTATTAAAGACAAATTACTATTTAGTTACTATTAATTGGCACGGATCACTGTTCACTAAGATGGACCATTATGCACTTTTTTTTTTTAACTTAGTAGTATGTTTTTCCCTTGTTTTTTTTTTTTTGTT
>JBBPBT010000623.1:1426366-1446312 GCA_037974875.1 Cicer bijugum
ATATTATTAAATTTTAATATATTTTTTCCTATTCAAATTTTTTTAAAAATTTATTTAGTTTGTCCTTTAATATTTTATAATTTATTGATTTCAAATTTCATCTGTTGGTTCTATATTAAAATGAATATTTGCATTTTCACGGTTTCAACACTAAAATTTACTCCAAAAAAATAAATAAAATATCAGTTTCAACTGCGAGAAAGTGTATTTTAAATTTTTTAAAAATAATTAAACTAATTTGTTTGATTGAAAAAAATATGAAAATTTGGTTTAAGCAGTGACACCACACATGACTAAAATCATAACACATAAGACAAAAGTAAGAGCCGATTAAATGTGATAGAGCCTAAACCAAACTTTGAAAAATGTTAATCTCTTTTGCCAACATGTATCATTTGTGTATATTATAAAAATGAATCACAACTTTTATTCTTCTTTCTACTGAGTCTAAAACTAAGCATGTGTTTATTTTGACAGTAAAAAACTCAGAATGTGATAACAACAAAGTTACAAAAGTTTTTTATTTTATTTTTATTAACAATCATATCATATTATTGATGTAAAATATCATCAGTTTTGTTGATGATTAATCTCTACTGAAAAATCTGACTAGTAAAATCATCTTTACTAGAAACTTAACACTCGAATAAATAGCTTTGATTTTATTTTATTTTCTTGAGTGGTAAAAAATGGAAAATTCGGATAAATAAATTATGTATATAAAAGGATAATACACGTTTCCTTAGCCTCCTAAGAAGTAGATTTTTACTACATTAAGAGTTGAAGAAAGTACAAAGTATACAGTGTCAGTGAGTTGTTGTATTTATTATGTGATCCTAGAACGTTATCCTTTATGTCTGTCAAAAGCCTCTGCACTGAAATCAATGAAATCCAAACAACACAATCCTAAAAAGCTTACCTATCCAACTCAAGCCAAACAACACACATGACTACTCTTTGCTACATTCCTTGTGAGTCTATATCTCTCACTCTTCAACTTCCATGAATTTCACCTAGTTTCATTGTGTGAGATTATTATACTTTTCACTCTTCATCATTATTCTTATTTTCTTCATACTTTAATTAACTTTGATTGATTCTACTTTTTCATGAAACTTCATGGCATGCTAACATGTGAGTTATTTCATAGTTTATATTATAGTCATAATTAAATACATGCACATAGCTATTTTTATCTACATTCATCTTTTGCATTTAACTGTCTTGTAACTTGTGACTTGTCATGTTCAATGATCAATTCTCATCAATTAACATAATATTTTTTAATAGGTCTTAGGTGATAGGTATACCCTAAAGGTTCATACATGGAGAAAGGGGAGTCATCAGCTAATTATGATCCAAATATATTCAAATTGGATGAGGGTTCTGTGACAGTTTCCTCTAATTCTGGAAACAGTAAAGAATCTGTGAACAAATGGATGGCATTTGCTAACAAACCTGATGAAAATGGTACAAAAAAAGGTCCTTCTGTGTCAAATAATTTGAATTTGAAGAATTCATCATCTTGTGATGATGGACAAATTTTAACTGAAGCAACAATAGCTGAGAGGACTGCTGAATGGGGACTTGGTGTGAATTCAGGAAATTTCAAAGCAGCAATTGAGACAACAGCAAATTCTTTATTTGATTCTGATAGGAACAAAAGCATGTCAGATAGGTATGCTGATTCAACAAGGACTTCTGGTGATTCAAATTATGGTTCTGAGTATAAATTGTCAGGGGTGTTTCCAAGAGTTTCACAAGAGTTGAAGGAAGCTTTGGCTACACTTCAACAAACATTTGTTGTCTCAGATGCAACTAAACCTGATTGCCCTATCTTGTATGCTAGCAGTGGTTTTTTTAGTATGACTGGTTACACTTCAAAAGAGGTTATTGGAAGGAATTGGTGAGCATTTTTTTTACCTTCATTTATACATAGAAAGCAACTGCTATGGACAAATTTAGTTGATGCTGTCGAAATTACAACTGCTATGGACAAATTGAGTTGATGCAGTCGAGAATGATAGCAAAATATAAGTTGCATTTTTTCCCTTCATTTATACATAGAAAGAGACGATTTAAGGGTCTATTTGGATTGGTTGAATTGAGCTTCTCTACTTGCATAAGCACCTGTGATGTTGATTGGGAGAGTTTATAGAAATAGCTCATGTTCATAAATTGTTTTCAACTTATTTCCATAAGCTCTCCGTGATAGCTTATGCAAATAGTTTATAGCTTATATGAAAACAATTTGATTTGAGTTTATCTTTTGTTATACATAAAAGCACTGATATAATAAGTATTTATGCTACAAATGCTTGATCAAGTTGTTTATCTAAAAATTGCGATTGCAACTGTAGTTATGTGAGAGTCATTGATATTGTGAAAAATTACAGACAAATTTAGATGATGCTATGAAAATTGCAGTATGATAACAAGATATATGTTTCTTTTGAAAATGTAGTTATTTTTTAATGAAAAGAAGCTGATTTTTGTTGCAGCCGGTTTCTTCAAGGACCTGAAACTGACATGAATGAAGTAGCGAAAATTCGGGATGCAACTAAGAATGGTAAAAGTTACTGCGGAAGACTTTTAAACTACAAGAAAAATGGAACACCATTTTGGAATCTTCTCACTGTCACTCCAATCAAGGATGACCATGGCAATACTATCAAATTCATTGGGTTAGTTCTACTTTTCCTACCTGGTTTTTCTTACCTTGACTTGTGTACTGTATAAAAATATCTTAGCATACTATTATAAATAGCTGAAATTGAATGTGGTTAACAGAGCTATTACATATTACTACAGAATGCAGGTTGAGGTGAGCAAGTACACAGAAGGTGTGAATGAGAAGGAACTAAGACCAAATGGATTGCCAAAGTCATTAATTCGCTATGATGGTAATACAAATAATTGATCCATTTTTTTGTGGCAATGTGTGTGATGATTCTTCCTTCGTGTGTAATCGTCTAATTTCGCATTTGGCAGCTCGTCAAAAGGAGAAGGCTATGGGTTCAATCACTGAGGTTGTTCAAACTGTTAAGGATCCAAAATCCACTATTCGCGGTATGAATGAAGACACTGCTGCCACAAAGCATGAAGAGCTAGAGCAACTCAATTATGATTTTGCTTTGCCAAAGTCTGTTGAATCTGAAATTGCTAGTACACCACCACCTGGTAGAAAATCTTCAATGAACTTCAAAGATGACAATAAATTGTCACGCTTTAGTTCTTATGAGGAAAGGAACAACAAGTCATCAAGAAAATCTGGAATGACTTCTCTCAAAGGGTATTTTGTTTATCACTTACTACTATTTAAGTTTGATCAATAATTCAGCTCTTGTTTGTATAAAAAGAGATAACTATTTTGAAAACTTTCAATAACTATATATCGAGTTATTATTGATGTAGATACTGTAGCTAATGCTTGTGAACTTTTTCTTTTGTTGCATTTAGAATATGTGGCTAATATGTTTTCTAATGTTTGTTGCAGTGTTAAAGGGAAATCAATGAGTTCTGCAGTGAGAGATAAGGAAAAGGTTATTGTTGAACCTGAAGTTTTGATGACAAAGGAAGTAGAGTGGTCCCAATGGGAGCAAAGAGAGAGGGATATAAGGCAGGGAATTGATCTAGCAACCACATTGGAGAGGATAGAAAAGAATTTTGTGATTTCTGATCCTAGACTTCCAGATTGCCCAATTGTAAGTGTTGTGAATAGGTATATTGTAATTATGTGTAATACTTGTGTTCGACCCGTTAATCAAGTCAGTTAGGTTTAGAATAGTCTATACGTATCAGTGTTTGTACTCTTTCACAACTTTGAAATATATCAGAAATATTTTTCACTATAAGATTAGTGTTTTTTTATTGGGAGCAATTGGCGCTTTCTTTCCTTGAAATGAAAATTGATTGTCTTAGAAGCATTCTCTATCATTTTCTTATATTCACCTAATACATATTAAACTTCTAAGTTTGATTATCATGTTTATATAGAACATAAACTTGTCAAGTGTGCTGATAATATGTAATGAATAACTATTGTTGATTCCTTTGCAGATATTTGCATCTGATAGCTTCCTTGAGCTTACAGAATATACCCGAGAAGAAATTTTGGGTCGAAACTGTCGGTATAAATTTTACTATATCTTTATACACATTTTTTTTTTATGTAGTATTTCTTGATTGTGTAATCATCTATCACTTGCAAGTAGTGTCTTCTATCATTCAAAAGGTCTAGTTAATATAGACTAAATAGATGACATGAAATTTTATATAAATAGGGGAAGAAATTAGAAATGAATATGAATGCTTTCCAATGTTAGGGATTTTTCCAATCACTTCTCATTTGGTGAAATGAGTCTATCAGATTCTTCATTTAGGGATTAAATTGATGATAATTTGCAATGGTTTAAGAGCAATGCAAGAAACACAATCTTTTTAGTTGGTCCATTTTTTAAAAGATCAATACACTTGATTTGTAAATTGACCAAATCATAAAAAGTGTGTTAACTTTTTTTAAAAATTGAGCAATCATTGAGTGTGTTGTTAGTACTTCTAGTATTTTAAATTAACATTGAAATTCTTTGGAGGATTGAAGTTATGAAACTACAATATTGACAAACTAAAGTGATGACTAGAATCTTTTGAGGTCTAGAGTAATGATGCTTGTATCTTGAGAGGACAAAAACGGTGGTTTTCTCTGATTTCCACTCTTTCTGTGGC
The DNA here is from genome assembly GCA_037974875.1 of Cicer bijugum. Classification (NCBI taxonomy): domain Eukaryota; kingdom Viridiplantae; phylum Streptophyta; class Magnoliopsida; order Fabales; family Fabaceae; genus Cicer; species Cicer bijugum. The sequence goes on from JBBPBT010000623.1 coordinate 1,431,092, forward strand.
TTTCTATTGTATGATGGATAGTCTTTAAAGTTAAGCATTTTCATTTATATACTGTAACAAATGTTCACCATTGGTAATTTTTTTATGGTTAGGATATAGTGTCCTAAAAATCCTGTTTCTTGTATATTTAGATTTACATCTACTTTAACCATTGTATAGGTTTCTTCAAGGACCAGAAACAGACCAAGCAACTGTCAATAGGATTAGAGATGCTATCAAAGATCAAAGGGAAATCACAGTTCAGTTGATCAACTATACTAAGAGTGGTAAATAATTACTATAAAGTATCTACACTTCCAAGCTTTTAAATTGTTGTCGCAAAAATAATGCTCGCAATCCTTGATATTGAGGAGAATTACAGTCAAATGAGATTGATGCAAACTCTATTGCAATCATGTTGCAGTCAAGAAGACATTAAAAACCACAATGCCGTGGCCTAAATTGTGGTTACTGTCCTTTTTCTTAAACCATGCTTCCTTCTAGTTTTTCTTCTTTTTCTCCATTGTATTTTTTTTATCAAAGTAAAGAAAAAATGTTAGACTCTTGAAAGTTGACTAAAAGCAATTGGTTCTATCTTTATATTGTATTTTTTAATTTTGTTTATATTTTCAAATCTAGCATCCTCTTTTTTGTTTTTTTTTTTTTTTATAATTTTGTTATTGACAAGATGAACACTTTTGATTTTATTTGTAGGAAAGAAATTCTGGAATTTGTTTCACTTGCAACCTATGCGTGACCAAAAGGTAATTAAAATACTATTATTCTCCTAGAAAAGAATTAATTTTCACCATGAAAAGTTAATATATTTGTCTTCCTTCCTTTTTATTTTATTATTAATGTTTTTGTGTTTAGGGTGAACTTCAATACTTCATTGGTGTCCAATTAGATGGAAGTGATCATCTAGAACCTTTAAGAAACCGCCTATCTGAGGGTTCTGAGATACAAAGTGCTAAGTTGGTGAGTGTTTGGTAATTTCTTTCTTCTTATTATTTTTTTTTTATGTTTCTTGAGTTAGTTATGTACTTATTGGTTATTATTTTTCTTTGTATGTTCCTTGAGTTAGTTATGTACTTATTGGTCCAAGATAATGTGATGCTTTCATATTGTTAAGGGAAGAGAAAAAAACAGAGAGATGTCATCAAATCTATGTGCCTTAAATATGAATTCTGTATGCTTTTTCTGTCGGTGAGCTAACAAGAGTTTTTATGTTTTGTTTTAATCTTCTGGTTTCTAGGAGAATGATTCCTAGTAATTCGTAGTTTGGCCGGGAGTTAGGTAAAGTCTGGCCAAGAATTGTTCCAACTAGGATTTGAACTCGGACTCTTTCGAGCAATTCATCCTTAGCTGAAGCTCATTAACCACTTGAGGTCAATCACTTAATTAGGACGTCGAAAGAGTTTTAAACAAGAAATCAAAATTCAAACTTTGAAAATTAATATAATCACCAACTTACTAACTTACAACCAAGTGTCTAATCATATCTTACTATATACATATTTGTGTTGATATTTTAGAAAATAATATTATGACAAGGTATTTAAATGTGATTAAACCTCTGTGTAAAAGTATTTACATTGTGAATGCATCGCCACTAAATTCCTTAAAAATAGAGAAGGTAAATTATATAAACACAAATATCAGTTACCATAGCTACATGATTTGAATATAATGTATCATGTCACTATTCACATGTTTTCAAATATTCTACTTTTACATGTGTAACTTATCCAATGTTTTCTCAAATACATAAAGGAAAATATTTGCATGATGGTCATTTGAAATTAAAAAAATGAATGATGCATAATGTTTACATTAAGGAATTGTTTAGTGGAATATGTTGATCTAAGTGTATATGCATGTTACCAGGTAAAAGCCACCGCAGAGAATGTTGATGAAGCTGTTCGAGAACTTCCTGATGCAAATTTGGTAAGGTATTTATTTTGGGTTATAAACTAGTATTAAGTTTCATTTTTTTATAAAAAAAAAAATCAATTATGATTTATTTTCTACTTTTTTGGTTATAGAGACCAGAAGATTTATGGTCACTTCATTCTCAACCTGTTTTTCCAAGACCACACAAAAAGGACAATCCTAGTTGGGTAGCTATTCAAAAGGTACCATTTTATTTGTTTCACTTCATTTTTTTCCTCTTGATATGAATATGCATGATGTGTTTGTACATTTGTCTCTGTGTAAATATGTCTTTTTTAATTTTGTTTGACTTTTTTAGATAACTGCAAGAGGCGAGAAAATTGGCTTAGATCATTTTGTGCCTATAAGGCCGTTGGGTTGTGGAGATACCGGCAGGTAATACATTTTAGCTAACATGGTTACATGATTGTATAGGTGGCATGTATACTTCAAACTTTTTCTCAAAAAATTTCTTAGACTGCTTTTAATATATTGTCTTTGATAATCTTTTCTTTTTATTGAACATGTTTAATCTTGAAGCACAAATGATTAAGTAACATAGTGATAGGAGACGTTCTAAGGTGAACCGCCTTGATAGGTGGTTTATGGTGGACTGGTACTTGAAAACTGTATGAAACTCTAATGATGACTAACGCTACGCCCTCGGAAGTAGAAGTTTACTGTGCTGCTCTTTGTCCTCACACTAAGAAGGTGATTTCATTAGTGTTAGTTCGACAAAAACAAGAGAAATGAATGAGTTGAGTTTTAAGGCACACATATTCAATTTTTACTGTCAAGTAGCATGAACTTCCACTCCTTAGAGGGTGGGTGACGTCGATTGCCGTTGGAGTTTCAAACAATTTTTGAGTATATGTTTCACAGTGAACCACTTATCAAATAGATTACCGTTGGAGTTTCAAACAATTTTTGAGTATATGTTTCACAGTGAACCAATTATCAAATAGGTCCACTATAGAACTTATAGGTGATAGAAAGTATTGTGTTGTTTCTTATATAATATTGAATTGAATAAAATAGAGATAACAGTGAAGTTAAATTCCCATAGCATCAAGAAGGTCCATCACTACCCCCTCACTCAAAAAAGTTGCACCTAGTATTCTGCGTAATTTTTTTTTTTTTTGTGGTTTATGATTAAAAGTTTTCAGTTTCCTAGATACAAAAATGCTCTCCATTATTATCATGGTGTTGTTTTGTTTTGTACTACAGTGTTCATTTGGTGGAACTCCGAGGTACTGGTGAACTATATGCAATGAAGGCAATGGAAAAGTCTGTAATGCTAAATCGTAATAAGGTCTGAATAAGGATTTATGAATGTTGAAAATCAGTTGATTATGTACATTCGTTTATCTAGAAATACTATACAACGTGCTTTTCCTTTCCGGCTTTCATCTGTGCCAAGTAACAACACTATTATTAGAATTCCTCCCCGAAGGAGTTTCCTAGTAGTAAGAGTTGAGACCTGAAAGAAATATAATTATCTGGTTTTTATAACAGGTTCATCGAGCATGCGTTGAAAGAGAGATTATATCATTACTGGATCATCCTTTTCTTCCAGCACTATACACCTCATTTCAGGTAACTCTAGCTGACACCCAAGAGTCCCTGAAGTAGTAAATCTTAATACCGCATGAAATGAGTTTTATCATCTTTTTGTTGTATAGTTATTGAAGAGCTTGAAACACATGTTAAAACCCTTCTTCACTTCTTAATACTCTCACTGGTATAGTATCTTTATTAAGACTATATTGTCTTCCAATGTTCACTCAAAGCAATCTTTGAAGAAAATAAAAGGCAAAATACTTTCATATTTTATTACTACAGCCCTTAATAGAATAATATAAAATAAAAGAGAATGATATACTTAGCAGTATTATTGAAGTCTAGGAGTAGTTCCTTTTGAGTATTGGTTGTTATCCAACTGTTGTGATATTTTCTTTGTTTTGACAGACTTCTACACATGTATGTTTGATTACTGACTTCTGCCCTGGAGGTGAGTTGTTTGCATTGCTTGACAGGCAGCCGATGAAGATTTTAAAAGAAGATTCAGCAAGGTATTAATTTTTGGTTTCCCTTTTTTGTCGGCTTCTTAGGCCTTATAATTGCTTGAAATTTCCTGTATTGATTATGTAGACGATTCCTGTCTGCAATCTTATGCTAGATGTTCAATAAGATATACACCAATTTATTACTTGATTACCATTATTGGAATCCATGTTCTGATTTCCGTCATTGTAAATCTTGCATCCGGACAATAGAATTGGAATTGGATTTAAAGTTCTAATAAAATGTTTTAATTGATGTCTGTATTATTTATTTTACTGTAGGCCTTGTAATTTTTATTAACTTTTATATGCATCCAGATTCTATGCAGCTGAAGTTGTTCTTGGTTTGGAATATCTCCATTGTTTGGGTAAGCTGCTCATGATAGCATCGTTGTATTTGTTCATATTACCTTAGGCAGTTTGGTATTTATTGAGAGAGAGACATATGTTGAATACATTGTGTTTCAACTACACATTAGAGTTGTTGAGATATTGATAGTATGTTAAGATCTGTTAGTATCTTTTAGTATTAATGATAGGATAACATTCCTATTTAGATTACATCTCACATGTATATAAACATTGGTTCAATCCTTTTTAAAGTTAATGAGAAATATTCATATTCAAGATATTCATATTCAAGTAGAGTCAATTTTATATGGACTCAAGACAATGAATACAACATAAGGAGATATTATTCTTATTTACATAATATGTAGCCTATACAATAATCCTAAACAATAAATACAAATATCAGAATATATTTTCAACAATATTTAATATATATTCACTCTATATAGATGCAATTGCAATGGGTTCAATTCATATTATCTTCTATGGTATCTTGGTGATCACTTGTTTGAAATACATTGGAGAAGTAATACTGATAGTGTTGGATATGACTCATAGTTTACTAATAAGTGGACAAATTTGTTTAGGGAAATTCTTGTAAAATGGATAGTATAATTTAAACACAAGTTGTACTCTGTAACCCTAAGGTTGAATCATAAAAGAAAGGTACTGCAATTGTTCTGCAGTCGAAGACGTAGGCACAATTGGGCATACTCCGTGATCAAATCTCGCGTATTTTTTGTTTGCATTTTTCGTATCTGTTTTCTTTTAAATTGGAGTTGCTGTTCTGACAGACAATGACACTCTTGCATTGGTTATTTTGTTTTACCTCAAGGATTAGCTTTAGTATCACTTGCTAATGTTCTTTGAGGATGATGATTAATAACATTAGTTGACCAATTTGTGTCTCTATAACCTTTAGCATTGGCACATAGCGTTGAAGCATTGCATCATTCTTTACTATGTAATCTGAATATCGTTGTATATTATTGAATCTATATAGGTATAATTTATCGCGACTTAAAGCCTGAAAATCTCTTACTTCAGAAGGATGGCCATATTGTATTAACTGATTTTGATCTATCATTTATTACATCTTGTAAACCTCAGGTACGTACCCTAGTTCCAGATAAGCATGCCTTATATATGTATATAAATTATTGGAAATTCTCATGATACTTCAGGGTATTTTTGGATGTTCTTCTTTTGTTTTATACCTTTTAGTCTTTTGCATGAAATATCTAATTCAGAAGTGATTTAATTCTAATTTCTTAAATTGTATGAAAAACACTTTTCTTTACTATCAGTACATGAAAAAAAATGTATTGGCATGTATGTTCCTCACAGCTTGAGAAAATTTATTCTATTCGCATTTCTATATGATGATTGTATGATGCTTAAACTAGAAGTTTTTGCTGCAGATTGTGAAGCAGTCATTACCTAGTAATAGAAGAAGATCTCGAAGTCAGCCACCGCCAATATTTGTCGCAGAGCCAGTTACACAATCAAACTCATTTGTTGGAACCGAAGAATATATTGCCCCGGTATGCTGGATATGTATTCTCCCCTGATTATGAAGTTATGTTGATATCCTTCTGTTTTATTTTGTATTGAAAATAGGTTTATCATGTTAAAATTGAAAATAAGAAAAGAAAATGGTAAAAATGTATTAGTCCCTTGTGTTTGTTTCTTATCTTTCACTGCATGGGACTTATGCAGCTTGTAGTACAATATTTCAGCTATATACTGAAAAGTGAAGTATATAACTAATGTGCACAAAGCTTATCACAAAAGATGTAAAGTAAGTTTGGAAAAAATTGGGGGTTGATTTCATATTATACTTTTCAAAATGAGATATCTCACTATAATTTCATCAAACCTAAGGATGTTTAATGTGATGAACTGAAAGTCATGATGCGCATAAATCATTTTACTATTTGTGTTATTATTATTATCATTGTCATCTCTCAAGGTTTTTAAAGTACTTGATATCAGGAAATCATAACCGGAGCTAGGCATACAAGTGCTATAGATTGGTGGACCCTTGGTGAGCATGCCATTTTGCCTATGTAACTAAATGAACTTGTTTGCATAAAAAATATTCACAATTTTTTTCTTCTGATGTCTTGTATATAGGTATCTTGTTGTATGAGATGCTATATGGTCGTACACCATTTAGAGGAAAGAATAGACAGAAGACATTTTCCAACATCTTACACAAGGATCTTACCTTTCCAAGCAGCATCCCGGTATATTAGGAATCTTACCCATACATATGTAAATGTATCACCTAAAAAGATACATAAATGCATTGTTTTGATCATGTATCAATAACTGCAGTAAATTACCTCATACATGAATTGTATGTGTATATTTCTCTGTTCCAAAATAAGTATTTGTTTTGGAACGGATGAAGTATATTGTTAGTCCTGGAAGCTATAGTCCTGATAATGCATGAACTGACACAGTTTCACATATTTTTTTAGGCTAGTCTTGCAGCCAGGCAGATAATTAATGCATTATTGCAAAGAGACCCAGGCAGTCGTCTAGGTTCAACTACAGGATCCACAGAAATCAAACAACATCCTTTTTTCCGTGGAATCAATTGGCCTTTAATCCGCAACATGGTACTGTCTTTGTGATTTCTTTTAGAGTTAGTCATAAGAAACATATCATCAACATAGCAAGTATTTAAATTAGTCCGTAAAAAATATTTTGCTCATAATGGTCCTTATACAGTCAAATTAATTCTTTAATGTACATAATTTCAGTCAAATTAATCTCCATAGTCCCTAATGTGGAGACTAATTTGATCATTCAAAGAGACATGTTCAGGCGAGTCGCATAATTTATTTTCTATTACGAGTTTAATCTCTAAAATCGTAGGAGTCAGACAATTTAGTTTGTTAAATTAATCAAATACTGTCTAAAATGATCCTTGAAATTATAAATCCTCAATTATACCAGTTATCTTAAGTCGGTTAATTTAGCCTCTGAAATTATCTAGAAAAAACTAATGCAATAGCAGATTTTAAATTTTAAGGATCATTTTAGAATTTTGTTAATTTCAAGGACTAAATTCTTAACTCCTATAATCTCAAGGAAAAAAAGTTAGTTAGTCAATCATTTTCAATGACAGTTTCAGCCAATTTAGGGCTGGTTCAACTGGTGTTTAACAGTAATTGCATCACGTGACAATGTTAAACTTTGAATATGATGGCCATTAGCCACTCTCCAATTTTGTGCCAGCAAAGAAAAACCTCTCAAACAATTTTGATTTTTGAATATTTAGAGATGTTAGAAGCTGTTTTTTATTGCAGTAACCCATTGGAATGATCTGTTTCATGCAGAGTCCACCTCCTTTAGATATTCCTCTTCAACTGATAGGAAAAGATCCAACAACAAAGGACAAGAAGTGGGAAGATGATGGTGTGCTAGTTAGCTCCATTGATATGGATATTTTTTGAAGTTCAACCAAATTCCTCAGAATGTGATGTTTTGCTAGCATCATGCTTGACTCAAGCTTCAAAACAATCACTATAACCGAGACATTCAAATGCAAGACCTTTGTCTGCTGACTTGGTTATAATCCATTGCAATAGACAACAACTTGGAACCAAATCTATATTGTACATTGAATAAAACCAGATCTGTTTTTACTGTTTGAGACGTGCTTCCTAGTTTACTATGTTCATGGTCGATACATCCATACTGTATTTTTGTAAATGGCTTAAAATCGTAATTGAGTGTAGCATGAGGAGAACTAATTATAGTATGTAAAAAGCATATGTTGCAGCATTGTCAAAGGTTGTTTGAGCATTTGTCAACCTACACCAATGCATATGAAAAAAAAACTCGGTCATTGATTCAAGTTTTTGTTTATATTGTATCTTTGTTGTTGCTTTTGTAGTTTGGATTGTTTTAGGTATTTTGCTTCCTTCACACTCTAATATATAGTTAGGAACTTTCTCAACCTTCCAACATGACTTTGGATGCGCACATATGGAAAATCACAAATTTTGTAAGATTGGATCCGCATGTAAAATTTTAGAAATGTGGGGGGTGAAAAATAGACCCCCTACAATTATACAAATTATGATTAAGGTCTTGTATTGAGATTTGTGTGTTGACTAGGATGAGAGGAGTGTTAACAATATGAATCAACAAGAACAAGAGTAACAAAAAAGAAGATTAGGGTTCTATTTCAAAATAGCAAGGTTACATAAAAAAGAAGGTTAACCTTAAAATACTAAATTACACTTAATATCTTAAATAAGTTCAATAGCATATAAACTCAATAAATTATTATTAACAAGAAAATTGTTTGTGGAAACCAAAAGGTGAGTGATCTATACTCTTAAGAACATGTATTTTAGAAATGTAAAACTTGGTGAAAGTTGTTCCCAAAATTCAATGTATAGAACATTACAGGCCAACCCATGATGGAATGGACTTAATCAGCCTGTTGGGCCAAAATTATTTTTATATATTTGAATTTTAATTGTGTTTATTTCATATTCCTAAACCGTTTTTCATATCTAGGATATGTTCTGTTCTTGGACTACAACTTGATTAGATGTTCTATGAATTGATTATACATTAATACACAGGAGAAACTTTCCTTACCATCCACATTTCTAAAAAATCACATATTGAAGGACTAATGCGGAGCAGGCTTATGTAGACCAATTTGGCATGCAATGAATCCCAACTTCAATAGACAAAATCAATACTTAACAATGAACATAGAAAAGAAAATAAAGGGAGCACTATAATACTTTTGCATTAAAAAATCTCTATTAGACAGAATCAGATCTTTGCAAAACACAAAGGGAGTACTATAATACTACTATTTCAGTAAAACATGAAGAGTTCCAAACTCAGAAAGCATTATAATAGTAAAAACTTAGTTAAAAAAGCTAGCCCCATTAAAAAGACCGGGATCAAGCTTCATCTCTGTATCCATCCTTCTTAAAACTCTATACCTACCAAAGTTTTTCAAATTTCACTGCACAAACAATTTCTCTTAACAACTCAAACCCTTCAAACACATATTTTAACCAATTAACCTGATGAAAATCTCTAAAACATGAACCAAAGTCTAGTAGTAATAAAAGTAACACTTAATAATGCAATCCATTTCCATTTCCATTGCCAAATACATATTCTGCAGGCCTATAAGCTTGTCTTGTTGCTAATCCATTTTGATATATTTTGGCTGATGAGATGTCACTGCCTACTCCTCTTGAAGATTGCTGTAAGACTAAATCAAGTTGTCCACATGCTGCTGCTATAAACCCTGTGTTTTGACGCGTCATTAGTGACATGAACACAATAAAAAAAATGCATGTGTGATAAATGAAAGTCAACATGGAATTAAAATGTGGGCATGTATCATAGAAATACCTAAGAACACAGGAGAAGGTCTTCCTGGTCTTGATTTAAATTCAGGATGGAATTGAACACCAATAAAATAAGGATGGTTATGTAGCTCAACAATCTGTAACATGAAAGAACAAAAAATTCAGTTGTATTGCTACATCTTATCATTATACTAATTTCAAAAAGTTACATGAGAATGTCTATAGTATACCTCCATGCGTTGACCAGTTTCGTCCTTTCCGGTAAAAGAAAGACCAGAATTTTCAAGGCGAGTTACCAAATCAGGATTCACCTGGAAATATGATTAGATCATTTTTCTGTTCTATTAAAACTTGCAAGATAATTTTATGCATGAAAATGCAATAATACCTCGTATCTATGCCGATGTCTCTCATCGATGAAGCTTTTGCAGCCATATCTAAGAGGCAGAATCTATGTTAGAAGCCTAATAAACCTCATTCATTGAAAGTATATATATATATATATATATATATATGTATTTCATGCCAAAGAATATATCAAGTCAATTATAGTGTTTATGTAACTTCCATATTTCTCTGCATAAGCATAAAGAAATGTGTCTTCAAAAAAAGTTCAATTGACTAATGACACTCACAATTTTGCAGATTTGCAATCCTTGATTTGAAAATATGTCCTCCTCGATCCAAGACGCATTGTACCTCCCATATGTGTTTTTGATCCCTACACAAACAATTCAAATAAATCACAAATGGGAAATGAAAAAGACACATGTTTAAATAAAATTATTTTCTTGGCAGCATTAGAATGAAAATAAACCAATTTAAACACCTCAGGCATAAATATGACGCATGGACTTTTGGTATTCGGATCAAATTCAGTACTATTAGCATCTTTTATACCGAGCACAGATCGCGCAAACTCTATAACAGCAACTTGCATTCCAAGACAAATGCCGAGGAAAGGGATTCTGTTTTCACGCGCATATTTAACTGCGATGATTTTTCCTTGCACTCCTCTATCACCAAAGCCTCCGGGAACAAGAATACCATCAGCAACCTGAAGGAAAATACCAGTTAGACAATAAACTTAGAAAGTTCTTTGCAACTAAATGGCAAAAATCGATTATTAAAACTTGTTTATTTCAACACTGTGTAAGTGAAACCTTTAATAACTTCCATGCTGCCTTATAAGCATCAGGATTCTGCAACATTAAATAAGAACATATATAAGAAAAATAATAAATAATTAAAAAACATTGCTTGTTATTATATAATATTTAAAAACTAATGTAACCTCTTTCGCAGTTGCCTCTTCAAGGTTGGTAGCTGAAATCCAGTCCACAGTAAGTTTCTTATGGCAACCAACAGAAGCATGAACTAATGCCTGAATTCAATATTAAAGGTATTAAGGTTATTCTTATGTTGTTATGCTTAAGCAATATAATATTCAAACATAGTGAAAATTAATTCACCACATGACACAAAGTGAAAGGCTACCAAAAAAACACAGGCACATGTACTTCATGAAGGAGACCGACATATGCAAATGCAAGTAAACATGTTAGGAAGTTAGGCAGATAAAAGCCAAAAATAAAGGTATGTTTGATTAGCTTTTTAAAAACAGTTTTCTGTTTAAAAAAAAATCAGAAAGAACAAATTTGGTTCTTTGTTAACTTTTAAAATTAGAAAACTGTTTTTAGGAAGTGTAATCAAACAGGCCCTTAATCTTTCGCTCTTCAATAAAAACACCGGAAATTATACGAGTAATTTGAAGCGATAGAGTTATAGGTAACTCTACCTTCTGAACTGATAGGTAGGAATCTGATAGACATGTATATTTTCCGACTAAGGCGATACGAACCTGCAATTTTCAAGAAATAAAAATATAACTATTTCCAATAACCAAGGATAATAATAATATAATTAAGATTGGCTTTTGACTACTCACTGGTTCATGAAGCAGATCACAAGATTCAGCTCTAATAGTCCATTCCTTTAAATTAGGCTCTTGAGCCATACTGTATATACAAAAAAAACTACCATTTAAGCCTTCCATAAAATAAAAAGAAAAAAAAATTATCTATATCAATCAATCCAGGAAATAGAACAAATAAAGAGTGAGTTGGTGAGACTAACCCTTTAAGGTTGAGTACTTCAAATATTGCTTCATGAGCTTTCTGATCCTATTAGACCAGAAGAATATAATTTTTGTAAGAAAAGGTACCTACAAGTAAGATGATTTTGTAGTTCAGCAGTTTCGGACGAAAAAACTTACTCTTAAAAGCAAAGGAATGTGCCATATGTTGGGAACATCATAAAGAGTAATTATGTTTTCCCCCTGAAAACATGAAAATTCAGTAGAGAAAAAACTCTTGCAAAGTAGAAATCATTTCAAGTCATATACACCAAAATATACTTATCGTTACGAAAACGTACCGGAATCAGGCAAAATTGAGAGAGTTTTGCCTTCGCATTCTCGTCCAGTACCTGGGAAACAACTTAATATTAGAATCCTAAATTGAAAAGTTAAATTCAAAAATAGTACTATGATTTCATTGCAGATATTCATTTGTGCATATACTAACCAGTGTGCTTCGGCATGCCAAGATTTGTGGAGTTAGTCCTTGGCTTCTAAGTTCTCTTACACTATGCTGAGTTGGTTTTGTTTTCTGAATATGATAAAAAGGTTATTTTTCTATGTTAGATTTAAGTAAAATCATATTTTCTACATAGATCTCAAAGCCATTTAGAGTTTTAAGACATTACTTGTTCGCCAACAACATTTAAAACAGGAACAAGGCTAACATGAACCAAGCAGAAGTTGCTAGCACCTGAAAATGAACCATATCATGTAACAACTTAAAAAGATAAAACACATTCATCAAAGAGAAATTATAGTTTGAGACACGAAATCAACAACAAAATAGTTGGTTAACAGGTGTTGAAACCGATTAACCATCAACTGAACGTAATTAACCCCAAATTTGAATGTGATTAACAATGATTTCCAGGTGCTGAAATCTACATGTAATTGAACACTTGGGAAATTGTGGTTAATTACATTCAAATTTGAGGTTAATTTATATCTACTGAATAGCTAATTTCGCCTGTCATATTGATTAACCATCCACATAACACATTTAACCACCACATATTTGAACCCTGTTAACCAACCATTTTATTGTTGTTTTGTGTCAAAATATTATGACTCATGAACCAAAACCAAACTTTGTGGATTAATCAAGTATTCTCACTCACCTACTCTATATGAAAAATGTCCTAATGCTTGAATAAATGGCATGGACTCAATATCACCTGTGCATCAAAATCAAGAGATGTTGTTTTTGTTATGAATTTATATTAAAAAAAATGGAAACAAACAATCTAATTCTACCCAAAGAAGAAGGAAGAATGTTTTTAACAAACAGTGTATGTACCTATGGTTCCACCCAATTCTATGACACATACATCAGCTGGACCTTCTTTTCCATCCACTGGTATGTGGGCCACCCTTTCTATCCAATCTTGAATAGCATCAGTGATATGAGGAACAACCTAAATGAGAAAATAGCATCATAATATCACAACCAAATATCATGAAAAAATAAAATAAAAACTTTGTTTATCAACATAACAAAAACAAAAATGAAAAACTAAGTGAAATTGATTATGCAGTCAGTACCTGAACAGTTTTTCCTAAATAGTCTCCCCTTCTCTCCTTATCAATGACAGACTGTCAAAAAAAAAACAGTAAAAAAATTATGAAACAAAAAAGTAAAATTAGAGTCTTTAAAAGATGAAGGAGATTGATGTAAATTTCTAATAACAATCTTCAGAATATGAAGGACTATGATTCCATTAAACATGACAAGAAAATTTAACATAAAATGTATGAAAATAAAAAATAAAAAACTTGCCTGGTAAATCTTTCCTGTAGTTATGTTATTATCACGGGTCAACTTTACATCCATAAAGCGCTCATAGTTTCCAAGATCCAGGTCCACCTTACAACAAAAAAATGTCAAGATTCTTCATTTTTTTTTTCTTACAAGACACTCGTTTTTAAACAATTTTCTTATAGGAAAAAAAATACATAAAGTTGGCACCATATTTTTCTTCCTTGACATAAGGTTCTTTTGTTATTTATTATTTTATATTCATTTTTTGGTCTTTTATTAGGTATGTCCTTGAAATCAGAAAAAGCTTCAAGTGTTGTGTTCGTTTGTTTGTTTGTGTGTACCTCACCACCATCATCCAACACAAAAACTTCACCATGTTCAATAGGTGACATTGTTCCAGCATCTGTGTTCAAGTAAGGATCTGAAAATAAAATCAGAAAACAAAAATGAGAAAATGCAAAGCAACCCATGAAAGGATTTGAAGTCAAAATCAATAGTACTCTTCAAAGTTTAAAACTTTGAACAAAAACAAAAAATGGGGTAGGTGCTACTTTTGTTTAAAATAAAAAAATAAGAAGAAGAAAAATGCATGTTTTATGCAAAAGGTGGTGATGAAATTGAAAATACCAATTTTGATGGCAGTGACACGAAGTCCACAAGCTTTGAGAAGCAAACCAATACTACTTGCTGTAACACCTTTTCCAAGTCCACTAACAACTCCACCAGTTACAAGAACATACTTCATTTTTGCTTCAAAATTGTGAAGTTTTTCAATGGCTTTGTTTTTTGTTGTTGTTTTTATGACTGTATGCAATGAGAAAAAGAACACCCTTTTACACACTGAACACTAAACAGAACAGAACAGAACAGAACAGAGGAAAAGAGAAGAGAAAGTGAATCTGTGTGTTGTGTTGTGTTTGTGTCTGAATGAGAAATGAAGAATAGTCAGAATGAAGTGTGAAGTATGAAGAAAGGATATGGCATTCGGTGGTTTATTTATACACACCATTCTGCAGAATGAGACATCTAGAGAGAGAAACTAAATTTATATCTATTTTATTTTATTTGATAGTAACATTTATTATTGTGAATAAATGGACCTAATATTGCATTTATTTATTTGTAATTTAATTTAATAATAACATTTCTTTACAAACTTAAAAAAAAATATATATACCAAACATTAAACCGCCGGGGTAAGCATCGAATTCAATGGTCTGCCTGAGTTGGAATCGGTTATAATAAAATAATACTTTTTTTTTTTAATATAATACATAAACAATTGAGAAAATAACATAGTATTCTTAACATTTAAAATTAAACTCTACTTAAAATGTTATAATTCATAATTCAATTTACAACATAAAAAAAATTACTTTTTTAATCTTGTTCTAATTTCTTTTATGTTTAGGAATCTGGATCATTAATTTTTTTTCTCTTTGAAAATACAAACATGCTTATTATAGGTTGAAATAGAGCACACAAACTTGCTTTTCTTAATTAACTAATGTGTCTGCTCTGAGAATAATCCCAGACTTGTTTTTTTTTAAATATATTTCTTTTTTTTTTTAAATTACTATACTTTATTTTAAAATTTATATACAAAAATATATTTTTTAATCGTAATTCTATTC
>JBBPBT010000623.1:1466888-1481492 GCA_037974875.1 Cicer bijugum
ATATTGATACGTGTAAATCACATCATGTACATTGATATATATATATATATATATATATATATATAATTTATTTTATCAATTTTTTAATTATTAAAAATGTCAACTAAAATATAATGTATTATCTTTCTATAATAAGCATTAAGAGTTTGATCTCAATATATTTTTGTATATTTACAACTTAAAATTCTTATATACAATATTATACTTTTTATTTATCCATTAAAATTTTAAAAATTTAGACACCCTAATATTTTACTTCAAGCTCCGGTAGTGTCCATTGGCTAATCTTGATACACCTTACCAACAATAGACGATCAAACAGTCATAGATTAATTCTTGAATGCAATAATAACTCTTTTCTTTATTTTTGAAAAGGAGAATCCAACATTAATGGCATATCGAAGAGATAATTTTGTTGAGATCTCCTCAAATTCTTCCAAGACCAGATGTTATTTTTTCTAAAAATTGAAAGGAAAGACAGCAAGAAAGATACACAATTTCTAATATATTTTACCTCTCACCACTTACTCAAATTTTTATTAGGGCGTCCGAGTAATCGTGGATACAACACTTAATTCTAGGAAGGAAGCCACTGCCACACACTATTTCGTCACAACTTCGATCGCTACCTAGGTCAGATCCACATATTAGACAAGTTCTCAATATGGAGCGTTGACTTTGGGAACTTAGAAACACATGCTCACACTATATGATCCATATTCTCAGTGTTTTAATGTTTATGGTGAAAATGTGGTGTTATGGTCTCTTAATGTCATGGATCATTAGCTTATTTGCCAACACACCCATAATATATGTGATTCATATTCTTAATATTTTAATTATTAAGGTGGAAATTTGGTGTCCTGATCTCTTGTTGTCTTGTGTCATTGACTTGTTTGCCTTTGGCACTCCTCTAAATTTGTCCAACAAATTATATCAAAGTCTTGATTCACTTTGGTGGGAAGTTGAAGGTAGCTTATTACTTGCACTCAATATAATTTATAAAAGCCACACAATAGAATGATGAAAAAAGACTTACTCAATTCATTGATTGTAAACCAATTTATAGATGAGGCAATCTAACTAACTAGCACATATGCTGACTGATTTTAACTAACTAACTGATTGATTAGTATATTTGTTACAACATTTATTTGTTACATTACTTGAATAACAAGTTATCAATTATTTTCCCTTAATTTAAGTATCTAAGTGATACCACTCCTAATATCTGCCTCATCTCCTCAAATTTGTTTGTTCTCAATGCTTTGATCATGATATCAACTATTTTCCCTTTAGTTTAACAATATATAAGCTTTTGTTGTTTCTTCCAATTTAATCTCTAAAGAAATAAAATCTTGTCTCTATAAGCTTGCCTCTTGCATGAGATGCATGGTGTTCTGTATATCTCAACCTTCAACTAATTAAGTAAAGATTCGAGCCATAGGGCTTGGTATGTTGTATAGATGCCATCAATGTATTCTGTCTCACATTAAGATAACGCTATAATTCATTGTTTTTTTAGCTCCATGCAATGGAGGACTTTATGAACGTAAAGATATATCATGATGTGCTTATTCTCTCACTTTTGTCCCCACACCAATCAGAATCTAAATATCCAATCAAATCTTCATGATACTGCTTCATGTTTTTGGCTAAATGTGAGTATGCTTGAGGTTTTCCATAAATGTGATAATAACTCCAACACTATAGCATAAATATGCCTAGTATTGCACAAATACCTTAGTGATCCATCAATTTGTTTGAATAGACTAGTCTTAACCAGTTTTTTTTTCAACTCATATTTCTAACTTGGCATTTACTTCAATTGAAGTGACAGTACTTCTGCAGTCAATCATTTTGTATCTTCTCGAGATTTCACTAACATATTTCTTTTGATGCATCACCAGCCATTCCATTGTTTCAATGAATTTCATACCAAGGAAGTAAGTCAACTTTCCTAAAACTGAAATTTAAAACTTATTCTTCATGATTACTTATAATTCTTCAATTTCCTCCTTGTTACTGGAGCAAATATCTCAAAATAATCAATCCCTTCTCTTTGTAGAAATCCTTCAACAATCAACCTAGCTTTGTATTTGGCAATTGAGTCATATGGGTTTAGCTTAAGCTTGTAAACTCATTTGACTCTTATTAATTTGTATTTGTCTTAGCCTTAACAGTAGATTAGTCAAGTACTATGTTTGGTTCTTTTCAATTTCCTTAGCTTCTTCCATCATTACTTCCCTCCAAGGCCCTATCTTCATAGCTTCTTCAACATTTAATAGTTATGTATTAGCAAATAGAGCAAAACACACTAGATCTCCACTTCTATCAACTTAATTGTCATTGTACACCTTATACTCACTTAAGTGTACTGGCGACTACCTTGATCTTTGAGTTCTGCTTGATTATACTTGCTCCTCAACTACTTTTTCACTATTTTGACAATCATCCAACAATGTTACATGAAAATGTACTTGTTGATTGTTGTTGCTGGTATTCTACTTCCAATCCCATAACTCATGCTTACTTATCTTCACATCTCTACTCACAACAATTTTCCCTTTAACAGAATCATATAGCTTATAGGAACTAATGGTTATAACGAACTAGAATCATGTTGTCACTCTTACATTGTAACTTACTTCTCTTTTGGTCTGGTATATGTTTGAAACATTGAGCTCCAAAATTTCTTAAATATCCCACAATTGGTCTATTACTACTCCACACCTTCTTTGGCACATTCTCGTGCACTCTTTTTGTTGGACATTTATTTAATATATAGGCAGTCGTTGATGCAGTCTAACCCTAAAACTTGAGTGACAACTTTTTTCCTTTCAATATACTCGTAATCATATCTACAATAATTCTATTTGTCCTTTATGTTAATCCATTATGTTGAGGTGCATAAAGAGCAATCACTTCATGTTTAATCCCATTTTTCACTCAAGGTTCTTCAAATTCATGTGAGGTATATTCATCGCCTCCACCTATCCTTAACACCTTGACAGATTTTCCGCCCAATTTTTCAACCTTCACTTTGAAACTTCAAGATTTCAAGTGCTTCATCTTTTATTTTAATTGACTATATCCACAACATTCTACTAAATTCATCAACAAATTATATGAAATACTTATTACCTCCCAAAGGTTTAACTTCAAATGATCTACATATGTCACTATGAATCACTTCAGGACATTCCTTAGCTTTTGTTGGCAACTGTGGTTTGAAAGAGTTTATTGATTGCTTTCCTACCGTACACACATCAGACATCTTCCTAGGAACATCAATCATAGAAATTTAATTCACCATCTTCTTTGTACATCATTGTTGCATACTTCTATAGTTCAGATGACCAAACCTTGAGTGCATAGCAAGCCTTTATCCATTGTACCTGATTTCCTTCAAGCACTGACGCATCATTCTTTTATGTCCATCACACATCTCCGATGCATCATTCTTCATTATAACTTGAAAACCTTTTTGAATCAACATGACCTATATTAAACAAATTACTCTGCCACTACAAGAAAACATGAATTTTGTGAGGGCCAAAAGCCCTCACAAAGGGGAAAAACAGCCACAAAGGTGGATTTTGTGAGGGCTTTTGGCAATCACAAAGAAGTTGATTACAAAATTTTGTGAGGGCTTTTGTAGCCACAAAAGACAGGCATTTGTGAGGGCTTTTGAAGCCACAAAAGTCTGCCTTTGTGAGGGCATAGGCCGCCACAAAGGACATGTTGAATTTGCTGACTAGACCTTTGTGAGGGCTTTTGGCCGCCACAAATGCCAATGTAATTAAAAATTAATATATTTTGTGAGGGCTTAGGCCGCCACAAAATAATTCGTATTTAATAAATTAATTTTTAAATTCAAAATTAATAGTTTATTATAATATTATATATAATAAATTAATATAATTATAATATTAAAATTTAAATTAAATTTAAAATATAATGTAATTATAAATTAAATGTAATATATAATAAACTAATCTTAATATAATTAAAAATTTAAAATAAAATATTTAAATTAAAAATAAAGATTAATAATTGCATTAAATATTAATTTAAATAATAAACTATTAATAATAAAATATTTAAATTAATAAAAAATATTTAAATTATTAATAATAAAATATTTAAATATTTATATATTTAAATTAATAATTATAATTATATTTAAATGAAGCTTAAGAGTAATTTTGTGTAGAGAGAAGGAGGAGAGAATAGTTAGAATGAGGTTTTAGAGAGAAGTTGGATGTAAAAAAATGAAGTAGGAGGGAGAAAAATATATATAGTGTTGCTTGAGCATTTGTGACGGCCTTTGCAGCCACAAATTCCACATGGTCATTCCTTTGTGGCGGCCTTTGCAGCCACAAATGTCACTGGTCACGTCACTCCTTTGTGACGGATTTGGCCCTCACAAATGCATTTTTTGTGGCTGTAAAAGCCCTCACAAACTCCTTAAATATTTAACTGGATTTTGTGGTTGCCTAAGCCACAAAATCCAGTTAAATATTTAAAAATTTGTGAGGGCTTTTTCAGCCACAAATAAAGACCGATTTCAATTTTGGCCTTTGTGAGGGCTTTTTTAGTCACTAATTTGTGAGGGTTTTATTCGGCCACAAAATATTTATAAAGATGGCCACAAATTTAAGTTTTTCTTGTAGTGTGATTTATAAATATACATTAATAAAATTAATTATACTAATATTTGTTGTTAGTCGTTGCGAAGAGTTCTAGTTGAGTTCGTACAAATTTTTGATATACATTTATAGTCTCTATTTTGGTTTATACATCATTTAATATTTAACTTTAGTTTTTATATATAGTTCCTATTATGATTTATTATATTTTTTTTTATAAATGTTACCTTAATTGGCATATAATGTATGTCATAATTTTTTATTTAGTAATTTGTAGTTGTTAATAACAAAAAAAAATGCATTTGAAAAATAAAGTATTTTATATATAAAACATCGATCTAATTAATAAAAATATTAAATTTATTTAATTTTTAGAATATTACTGTAATTGATTGTATGATAGGAATTTAATTTTTTTGGAAGGAAATATCTTAAACAATGTTTTGCTAACAAAGTTGAAGAGTTTTTTAATTTTGCAAGAGTGCATAAAATTGTTGAAGATGAAGGGGGATGAGATGTCCATATTATTTATATAAATGTTGACGTTTTTAGGGTGAATATGAAAAAAGAGTGCATTTATATGAAGATGACTTTGTGCCTAACTACTGAATTTGGACTAATCATGGAAAAAAGTCTCTGGTGGTGCATAGTACTAGTAAACGTGTGGAGAATAACGTAGGTCGTTCAAGTACATGTTATGTGTAGATTATTATAATTATCAACACTTTGAGGTGATGAATGTGTACATGTTATGTGTACATGTGTATTATGCCAAAAAATGTGGTATAAATGATGTCAATTTATTTGAATGTAAGTTTTGTCAACAACCAAAATATCGCCAAAAGAATAACCCTAGGGCAACTAAGGAAAAATCAATTTCAAGAAAATCAGTATTTTATCTACCTATTGTATCAAGATTGCAAAGAACATTTGCATCAATGCAAATTACAAGAAATATGACATAGCATTGTGAGAATAGAGGAAATTCAGGTAAGTTGCGACAACTGTCTAATGGTCTGGCATAGAAACACTTTAATCAAATGCATCGTAATTTTGCGTCATATCTACATAATGTAAGTGTTGGATTATCCTCAAATGAATTTACACCATATATATAAGCATCATCTACTCCTTATTCTTGTTGGCATGTCATTGTTACTCCATACGATCTTGCTTATGTTATGTGCATGTTTAAATCTTACATGTTCTTGATTGTTGTGATACCAGGTCTTTTTAATTCAACAACTTGTATTGATATTTATTTATAACCTTTGATTGATGATTTGAAGAGGTTGTTGTGTGGTGTCTTGACATACGATACTGCTCAAAAATAAAATATTATGATGAAAGTTGCTTTGATGTTGATCATTAATAATTTCTTGCTTATGGGATGTTGTCAGAATAGGGGACATATAGTTAATTTGCTTATCCTATTTGTATGGAAGACACAAAAGTATTTAAATTAAAGTCCAGTGGAATGCTTTGTTGTTTGACTTGCATAATAGGTTATTAGCTAATGATCACATATTTAGAAGGAATAAAGTTGCATTTAATAAAGGATACGCAAAAAATCTAGGAAATTTGTTTAAATTGACATCATAACAAGTTTAACTTAAAGTAATATATATGTCAAAGGTACAAGTTGTTGATGGTGTCACTTATAAATCACAAGGTTACGAATAATGACACAATTGAACAACAATATGTATTTTTTTGAAATCTACCATAATGGAAAGAAAAACTTTGAGGCATATTCTTGATGTTATGTATATTTGGAAAAATATATTTGACAACATATTTAACACTATGATGAATGTGAAACATAATTTAATGATAAAGCTAGAAAAGACATAATATATTGCAAACGATCAAATATATTGTTGGTTGAGCACAACGAGATGACTCTAAAACCCCGTGCGAATTACACTTTGTTTGTTGAAGAAGTCAAATTCATTTGTCGTAGGATCCAAGAGTTGACAATGCTTGACGATTACTGTTCTAATTTGGTAAGATGTGCTAATGTAGAAAGTGGGAAGATGCATGAGATGAAAAGTCTTGATTGTCATATATTTTTAGAGTGTTTACTTTTAATTGCCTTTAGTGCTTTGTCGACACATGTATTGAACCCACTTATTGAAGTGAGTCAATATTTCAATCATTTTGTATGGTAACACTCAGATATGAAGATCTCATAAATATGGAAAATGACATTTTGATGATTCTATGTAAGATGGAGAAAGTATTTTCTCTTGGTTTTTTTTTTATTCCATGGAGTTTCTTTCGGTGTATCTTGCCAGTGAATCTAGGCTTGGTTGACTAGTTCAATATAGATGAGTATATCCATTTGAAAGGTATATGTGTGTGTGTGTGGAACTTATGTATGTTTCTAATTTATTTATGTGTGTTTTTTTATGTTTATGTGTGTATATTTCTAATTTATTAATGTAAATTTTTCATTTTGTATACTGATGGTTGTTTCTTCTTTTGTCAGTCTCATCGTCAATTTTTCAATCATTTTTTTATCTCTCTCATGTATTGTCTTGATTTAGAAATCATTGTGGAACACTTAAAAGATGTTAAACATAAAAATACACCAATAGTAGAGATAACAACACAAATGAGAATCTCAACACAAAACAAAATGACAATGTGACAAAAAGGCTAACTACAAATCTAAATAAAAGTCGAATGTCAATATAACATAATCAAAGTCATGCATTTTGTTCTACAACATGAATTTTAAATTGGGATGAGATGATGGTACTTCATATCCCTTGTTACCTTTAAATTGAGTCATGCCTTTTATTTTACAACATGAATTTTATATTGGCATGAAAAGGTGGTAGATACCGATAAAGTTAATGTTGTAGAACAAAATACATGACTCAATTTAAAAGTAAGAATGGATATGAAGCGGTGATGGGCAAACAAAAGTGACAATGGAGAGATGGAAGTAGTGGACGAAGAAGAACAGGTGGAATACGAGGAATATTTAAAACATCACGTGGTAAGAAAAAAATTATTAAACCACATGTTGTTAACGACCCATCTCTCGTGCCTATGACGATGACTGATACTAGCAGTGAAACTATTCTCCTATATTGTGAGGTCCCTATAGAGCTTTATACTATTGAATAAATAATGGAACTTGATGTGTTAATTGTTATGACTGCATTGTCACTATTCTAAAATGTGTATGACTGCACTTAGGGATGGCAATTAGACCCAGACCCAGTGGGTACCCGCAAAAAAACCCACAATGGGTAGGGTAAAAACCCGCATAATAGGTATGGGCACGGGGACGGGTAATTATCCGTAAAATTAAGCGGGTATGGGTACGGGTACGGGTACTATAGTACCCGCCCCACACCCGCACTTATATAAATATATTATTTATTTATTTGTTTATTATATTAATATTTAGTTTAATTAATTGTTTTCCTTTATGTTTTAATATCCATTAATATCATTAAATCATTACAATATTTATAATCAAATCAAAAGATAAACGTTTGCAAACTTTTTAAGAATTTGATTATGATTAATAGTTAAATAATTGTGACTTTATAACTAAGAATTATATCTTATTAATTGTGTCTTTATAATTATACTTGCAATTTATAAATTATTTTTACTGATCTCAAATAATATTGTGGTAAGACTTGCAACTTCATAAAATATTATTATGGATATTTGAATGTGTATTGTAACGAGTGTTCACTTGAAATGTTTTGAGATAGAAAATATTTTGGTTTATAATATTTTATGATTTAATTTATGATATTTGGATAATTTTTAAATGGGTAAATACCACATATAGTCCCTTACCTTAATTTCAGTTAACGTTTTAGTCTTTTATCTTTTTCTTTCCCCCGATTTGGTTCTTTATTTTAATTTTAAGTGACAATTTGATCTTTTATGTTTTAAAATATCAACAATTTTATCTTTATTTTATGCAAAATTTCAAAGGATTCATCATAAATTTCAAACAAAACACATAAAATTAATTATCATCCTCAATATAATGCTATTTCATCAAATTTATAACTTAAATCTTTGAATAAACTCATATTTTTGTCTCTAACAACATCAAATAAAGAATGACAAATATGAGTTTATTTGAAGATTTGAGTTACAAATTTGATAAAGTTTATTTTATATTAAAGAATATAATTAAATTTATGAGTTTTGTTTGAAAATTTTGATGAATTTTTGTAAAAAAAAGGATAACATTGTTAACATTTTAAAACAAAAAAGATTAAATTGTCACTTAAAATTAAAATAAAGGACAAAATCGAGAAAAAAAAAATAAAGGACTAAAACGTTAACTGAAATTAAGTTAAGGGACTATAGGTGGTATTTATCCTTTTTAAATTTAATCACAAAATAATATTTATTTATCGATTTATTTTAGTTAAAGTGTGGGTAATGAGTACGGGTACGGGTACTTAGGTATCCAGCGGGTAAGGGTATGAGTATTAAAGTTGATACCCAAGAGGGTACGGGCACGGGTATGTGTATTTTTTTAAACTGCGGGTATGGGTACGGGTACTATAGTACCCTACCCAAACCCTACCCATTGCCATCCCTAACTGCACTATCACTATTTTAGAACGAGATTGATACGTAAATTATATTAAATTATGCTAGTTAATTATTTTATTAATTAATTTTTATATTTAATTTTCATGTTAACTTTGAATATGCATTTCTTTTAAATCATCCACAAGACCAATTGATAAAGTGATAAATATGAAAAACTATGGTTGTCGTAAGATGAAATAAAGGAGGATAACACCTCAATAGCGATTTGATCAATTTTTCCAGTGTTTAAAGCAAGTAATTAAATTAATTTACTTAATTACTAATTATACACTTGTATGCTTAATTAAGTTATATTTTTATCATGTTTTTTACAATTTAAATAAATAACAGACAAAATATATTTAGAGAGGAGAGTGTAATGCTACAATTTTGTCTTCTTTTGCCTATTGGTTCTCCAAACGTCTATCATGTACGTTGGTGTATGAGCGTCACAACGGCAAGGAGAAATGACCAAATTAAATTGGTGAAAATATTTGAAATATTTTGTGGAAGAAATGGAACACATATGCTTATAAATAGAAAAGAGAAAAATAAAATATTAATAGAACATCTTGGATGGATACCAATACTCACAAGGGAGGTTTAATTTCAATTGAACACTTTAAATACTATATGATAATTATTATTAATTTATATTTAATTAATTATTATATTTCACCAATTAAACATGACAATTAGTATTTTAGGAAAAATAAATTGGAAGAGAGGTAACTAATATCACTATCTTCATGTTAATTTTAAAATAAATGAGTATACTAATAAATACAAACAAATAATTTGGATAAATATATATTTAACTAGTATTTAAATTGATATATTTATATATTTCATTAACTACGTACTAATTATAATTAATTAGCTATCTAAATTATTATACATTAACAAATTAGTTTTAATTTTATTATTTGATTATATCAAAAAAATTTCAACAAGTCATGAAAGAATAGGATGATCAACAAACTACTATTCCTTTTGCTCGACAAGCTGACCTAATGGAGCGGAGAAAATATGATACTACAAGTTTTATGAGTATTAGTAGTGGCAAGTTCAAATGTCGTCTATTGGGTGCCAGTTGTTTATCTCAACATTTGTAAATGATCCATCAAGATATATTTAGACCGGATCTTTTTTGTATCTTAATACAAATCGATCTCATCGTTTGTCGACTAACAATGTTGACCAATTAAAGGAACAATAGATGACTGAGCAAGAAGAAAAAACACAATAATTTATAGAAGCAACAATTGAAGAATTAAATGCAAAATTAAAACAAAAGTTTCAAGAGCATCAACAATAATTTCTATAATAACAATTTTTACCTAAACAATTCTTCCTGCTTTTTACCAATAGTTTCTACCTTAGTAGCAACAACAATAATTGTTCTAGCTGCAACTATTATACACCCAATAGTCCCAACAATAAGAACCTCTAAATTTCCAAAAGCAACAATAGAACCTTCCAAATTTCACCTTCCAACAGCGAATGTTTCAACAATAATATTTTAATAATTATCAGTATGTGTCATCTATTTTACTGTAGCTTTCATAAACTCAAACTCCAAACAGATCAGTTATGCCAACAATTGGATTGATCAGACCACATTTAAATTAACTTCAACCAACTATAAACTTTGATGACTAGTGATGGTGTACTTGACAATAAAATACAATTTTAAACCATGTTGTCTCTAACACCAATAATTAATACATTTGGGGGACTATTGTCGTTATGTAATATTCCATCAAATAACGATGTAGGGAGTAAAACTAATGCTTGTAGGAATATTCCATCAAACTTCCAACAACAATAATAGGAGCCTCCAAATCCCGCCTTCCAGCAATAACAACCAACGTTTCAACAATAACAAATATTTTATTAATTATCAATATGTACCATCTCTTTCATACCAGTTTTCTTAATCTCAAACAAATCAAACTTCATACAGACCAATTATGCCAACAGCTAACTTGATCATACCATATTTAAATAAACCTCAATCAGCTATGACTTGTTGACTAGTGGTGGTGTACTTGATGATGAAATATGATTTCTAACCATGTTGTCTCCAACTCCAATAATTAATACTTTTAAAGAACTAATTATTAGAGTAATTATTGTGATGATTGATGTATCCGAATAATATTTTCTATTTTTGTTTTTAGTTTGTATGAATTATTTATACATTATCATTTAATTATGCCATGATTTATTTTTGGCTTGTATGACATGATTTATTAATTTTCGACTATTTTATTTTGTATGGTAATAATAATTGAATTATTTATAATTTAATTAATATTAAAAGTATACTTTTGTTGTTAATTAATTTATTTTATTTATTTATTTATTTATTATATTTTCATTTTTTAAATTATATTAATATTTATTACATATATATATATATTATATTTTTTAACTTGAATTTTTAATTTTATAAAATTATTTTTTTAATAAAGTTACACATTTGTAGCTGGCAAAACACCATAGATGGAATAATTTTTATGACTTAATATTTTTTTTTAAAGTTATCTCCTTTTGTGGCAGATTAAGTTCTTATATTAAAAATAAATAAATAAATCAACCAATGTATCTGTTTTGACTATAAATTTTTTTTTATGACTTTGTTATGTGTAGTTTTCTTAAGCCACCACAAAAACTTGTCTTTCTTTGTGGCTATTTTTCATATAATGGAGGCTTTTAGGTTAAGTGTCTATTATTTTCAAATTATTGATTAACGATCTATTAACCCCGAGAGTAAGTTTATACACTTACTCCCCCATCTTAACCCTCCATTTTAGTCAATAATATTTTTCACGTGAGCTTGAAAAAAAATAGGGAGTAATATTTTAATAAAAAAACATAATTCTTTTTAATGCCGCCTTTTTTGTTTATTTCTTTTTGTTATTTTAACAAACAAAAATTAATTTAACTTGCACAAGTTTTTGAATGAATTATGTATAAGAGATTTGTGTTTCAATTATACGTTATCTCATCTCATTTTCACATGTAGGGTCTCAAGAAAAGGATCACATAAAACCTCATATGATTAATAATTAGTAATAATCCTAACTATTAACTGATAATAAAATAAAGGATCATGATTTGGAGTCTTTATAATTACTTATTTTTAGAGTTATATGATTTCTTCTATATTTTTTTTTATATTAGAAGATATGATAAATTTCACTATAATTGAATGTAAAATTATAAATTTGAACCTTTCAAACGTTTAATTTAATAATATTGAAATTTGTCAAATTGAATCAAAACTTTAAAACATATTTTCTATATTTTATAACATATTTTATGTTGAGAAGAAACTTTAAACATAAAAAAATAAATTATATTAACTACATAGTTAAGTTTAAGCGTTTAATAAATTTTAACTAAAATTAAAATGTTGGAGTAATATTCGGATTGAATCTTTGACATTATTCCTCTAATAGTAGATCATAAGTCTGAGAATATTTTTTAATTATTATTATTATAAGTTAAATAGTATTGTTAGTAGGTTGAATATGTTATTTTAATTTAAATTCAAAATCTCAGAATAATTTATAAATTTATAATAATATTTTATAAACAAGAAAAAAATTTAAAAAAAATGACATTGCCGTGTCAAGTTCGTGTAGGAAAATAGGAAGAGAAACTTTTGAACCTTCCGACATACTGACTGACCCGGTTGGCATGGGGGCGGCAGCAGGCTTAGTAGGCCCACAAAATAGGGACACTTCCTCCATTTTTTGTTTTTTATTAATCAATATTTTTTTAGTTGTAATAATTATACACTAATAGTATAAAACAATTTTACTGCATAATTTAATATGAAGCAATTATATATATATATATATTATAATTATTTATTTAAGATATTATTACTTAATTTTTATTAGCTATAAATATAAAATTAATTTATATTAGTAGTGTGTATTTTTTTATTGGTTTTTATGTTTTTTTTTCTTATTTAATCAAATCCATTACCGACTTTAATACTTTTATTCAATAGATATTATATCAAACTCTTAAAAGTTTGAACCAAAGTATACTTTAATATCTATGTTGATATTAGATATTAATATAATATGTGCTTAATTAAGAGTTTTGTTCAGCTTTTAAGTTCTTATCTTATGTGCTTATAAAAAAAAATCCTTGTCTTGTATCTTCGTGACAATTAAAAGGCCACAACTGAGATTAGTTATTTGATTAATATGTAGAGGCACCATAAACGGTTAAAAATATTAAAATACAAATCACACTATTATATAATTTTAATGTATATTACCTATGTATTTTATTTTATTATAGGCTCTAATAGCAATTTTTACACACATATATATATAGAAAAATATCTAGTGTAGGTATATAATATAATTATTGTGTATTAATATTGTTCTTAAATTATGTGTATTTAACTTTAACTATTTTCTTAAGTTTTGCATCAATATATAAAATAAATAATAAATGTATCTAGTTTGAATGATTTATATATTTTAGAATTATTTGTGTTGTAAAATCCTATCCATTAACTCTTTAAGAATTTGATGATTTATTTTATGGAGTGGTAGTACAATGACCTAGTACATCACCTTTTTCAAATATATTATTTATGTGCAAGATAGCCAATAAATTTAGTCTTGAAGCGTACAAGTCATTATTTGGAAAATTAACTAATGAAATATGTGAGAAATCATAGTAACGTAGATATGATTTATCCTTCCAACACACAATAAGTTTATATTTCTATTACTTGATAGAGTAACATATAGAAAGGCATGACTACGTGTCACAAATACAAATAATATGAGATATATTGAGACTATAATTAGTTACTATATATTTACTATATATGGAAATGGGAAACTATAGATTGAAGATAAGTGAGGATGATTGTGTTTAATTGAGACATAAGACTAACAAACAATAACTTCACAATCATGATGTGAGAGGGATAAGGTTCACGCATGATCAATAATTTCCTTAGATTGAAAGGAGTGATAGTCCTATTGTTTAAATATATAGTTTTTATGAAATTAACTAATACAAGATCATTATAACAAAATATTTTAAAGTTATGAAAAGTATAGTATAGAGGACTCAAGAGAAGAAGAAACTTGAGATGAAATAATTTATCATTTTTATGTTTGCCACTAATCAAATGTCATACACCCTCTATTTATACTATCAATATTATACATAGAGTTACAAGAATCACAAAAACAGTAAGAGTATATATTAATATTCATACTAAAATTTTACAAATAGGTTTTTGTTTTTCTTATGACAAATTTAAACTATTACTCCAACAATTATTTCTTATTTTATGTTTAGCTAAAATATATTTTATGCC
>JBBPBT010000623.1:1481963-1492822 GCA_037974875.1 Cicer bijugum
AATCTTGTTTCTCTATTGTAAAAAGAAAAAAGGTGAAGTATAAATATGTAAGAGACAAGATATAATAATAATGAAAATTAAATGAAAGAAAATTAGAGAAAGAGTGGAGACAACACCTATTTTTTGTTATGAGAATAAATTATTTAAAAATGTATTAACTAAAAAAATAAATATCCTACCAATAAAAAAATAAAACAAAATAAGTTGTGAAGACAAGAAGCACCATTAATTAGTGAATGAATAAACCAGCCTCTCCCTCGAAATATTACAAGTTGGTTAGTTTGGATAACTAGCTATCATTAGTTTATAACTAACTCTCGTTGAAAGTAATTATAACAAACATAACTAACTGTTTGTAAAAAAGAAAAGTGTCACTAAGCTAAAATAAGAAAGATAAAATAAGCCAACATGAGACTAGAGTGTTTTGACACGTTAGCCATAGCTAGAATCATTTCTTTATTTTCAAAAGTATTTAAGGTCATGTCGTTTAACTTGATGTAAACTTACTATCATCATCATATGAACCTATAACTCTTCAACAAACAACATTATCTTTTGTCTTTAGGGAACAAAGAATATTACCTTCCCTAAAAAACATAGAACATTATCTAAAGAAATAATAGACGACCCAAAAAAGTTAGAGGCTATATGCTTTGATATCATAAATCATTTGATTGTTTGAGAGTACTATGGTCCACTAAAACTTGCGATTAACTTGCTCCTATAATAAACAAATTTTTTTAAAGTTAATGAGTCAATACATAAAAATTATCTCATTTTCAATTACGTGGCACTCTTATACTTAACAATCATATGTAGTAGCTAAAAAATATTATTTAAAATAAGTTTTTTTGTGTGTGTGGATATTATAGATATGAAAACCGTTTTATCCTGAATGTTTGTACTCAAAGTTTATGATAGAAACAACCACTAAACCCTTTAGAACAAGGAGCAATATCCCAATTGAGACCAAACACACCCAACCTAATTTCCTCATGAGAAAGGGTAGAAGTGAGATTCATATTATCCTCCAAATAAACTAAGGAAAACACAACTTTAGAAATCAAGTCAATTAGCCACATAATTATTAGATGAAGCATAAAGAGAGGAATGATATCTAATCACATGATGCACAATATCTTCTTGATTATCAATTATTGAATCTCCTTTTGAGCACAAACATTGAAGTGGAGGCTTGTCTTGTTTTTGCAAATTTGTGAAAAAACCTTATATTATGATCATTATCAAAATGAAAACAAATACAAGATTTCTCCTTCCAAAATTCCTTAAAACAAAGAGCCTTCAGCAATTCATGTGGAACCTCAAGTAACCATCATTAGTACCATCCAAAACCTAAATTTGCTATGGAATATCCTCAACTATAGCTTATGAGGACATAGAAAACATAACCAAAGAATGAAGCATAGAGAATATTCAAGGTCTTGGAACTTCAATGACAAGAGCAATGTCAAAGAAGGCTTTAAGTAACTTGATAGCCACTTTATTTGAAACAAGTCCAACTCATGAAGGATTGAATCCCAAGATAATAAATTATTCAATCCAAATTGAAGAAGTTAAGTAATGAAGGTGACATCTACGTGATCAAATTTTAATATTAGTTTCAATTAAAGTAGTTGGCTGAATTAGTAAGAATATTTGTGTCTAATTGTAAAAACTTGAGTTGAGTCAAATATAGAGAACTTGTAAGGTGGTGCCACAATAAAAGGCAAACCCCTAGCTATGCAAAAGAGATTCATAACATATTGTTATTTTGTGAGACTATGCTCTCTAGAGTTCTTAAGAGAATTCACTTTGAACTTATCAAGTTGTTAATCCTTGTAGCATTCTTTTTTTGGCTTATCAATCCCTAGGCCAGTTTCATTTACATCAATTTCTAATACACAAATTATACCAATTTCATGTTCAGTAACATGCGCTCATATCTCACGTTTTATGTACTCTTTTTTGGTGATTTAACAACCTAACTTACGTTACAAGACTTCGTCTTTCACCTCATTTAGGAATCTTCGAATTTTGAGTTTTGTAGCTTCGGTTATCGCATTATCTAGATAAATATGATTTTGGCTCCAACTTATAAGTTTCCAACCAATAACGATCCTAGAAGTTATTCATGACAAAAACGTTGTGTTGTTAAAAGTATTGCACACTATTTGTGTGAAAAAATTTCTAAGAGTATTTTCAATCATATTATTACTACTGTTTTGTGTTACTTTACTTTCTTTTAACCAATTTTTGTTCAACAATCTTGAGTGTTCTTGTTGATTTAATTAAGAACTTAATTGAAGAAAACAATTGAGTGGAAAATGACAAGAGAGATACATTATAGAAAAAGTCTAAATTGAGTTAAATATGAGCGACAAATTCAAGAGTGTAAACACGTTAGCTGTGTGGTGAGCTCATTTTCTTTCACGTTTGTTTGTTTGTTGTTTAAAATATGACAGGAATATATGGTGATGATAGCCCTCCTTAAGGGGGTAATAACATATTGCTAATGGAGGCTATAACTGCTCAAATGCAAAGGATGTTGAGGGAGTATACTGGATATTTACATTCCAAAATTGAGCAGTCAGAAAATCAGGGTGATGATGGAGGTGGAAGGAGGAGAAGAGAATTTGAGGGTAACGGTAGAGGAGATATGATAGAGGGAGTGAAGCTTAAAATACAATCGTTCCAAGGAAATAGTGATCAAAAGGCTTACCTTGAGTGGGAAATGAAAGTTGAACAACTCTTTTCAAGCAATAATTACACAGAAGAGAAGAAGTTCAAAGGTAGCAATTGAATTTATTGATTATGCACTCATTTGGTGGGACCAATTACAAAAAGAAATAATGAGGTATAAAGAAATATTGGTGGATAGTTGGAAAAAGATGAAGAGGTTAATGTAGAAGAGATTTGTCCCTTGTTACTATCATAGATACATTCACAATAAGCTTCAAAGGCTCACTTAAGGTAGTAAGAGTGTGGATGATTATTATAAAAAGATTGAGGTGTACTTAATTTGAGCAAATATTAGTGAAGATAAGGAAGTTACTATGGCACACTTCTTACAAGCTGAATTGTGATATAAGTGATATTATGGGATTACAAAATTATGTGGAGTTGAAGGACTTATGGTAGTGGGATTGAATGAATGATGATACTTATTCCTAAAATACCAGGTATGATTCCCACGAAAGAAAGAAAAAAACTCGTTATTTCCAACATGGGAAAAAGGGGGCAACAAGGTCGTGATTAACAGTGCAGATAACGGTAAGAGGCTTGTATGAAACGAAAATGAATAATATTTTTCACACTATTTGTCTAATCCAAGATAAGTTGTGTTCTTTAATTATAGATGAAGGAAATTGCACTTATGTTGTTAGTGTAAGAATGTTTTCAAAAGTGAATTTGATGGCTAAACTCCACCCAAAATCGTACAAACTTCAATGGCGTAGTGTGGAAAGGTGAGGAGATTGTGAGTGAGAAAGTGGAGGTGAATTTTTCTATAACATGTGATTATACTTCGTGTTTTACATACTTTTTTTTGGTAATTCAATAGCCTAACCTACGATTCAGAACGTCGTCTTTCATCTCATTTTTGAATCACTTGATTGTGAATTTTGTAGCTTTAGGTATCGCGTTCTCTAGAAAAGCGTGATTTTAGTTAAAATATGTAAGTTTCCAACCTATAACGATCATAAATGTTATTCATCATAAAGACGATCATACCTATAGCTAAAGTATTTTCAACCCTGACATGAATATCACCAACAACTAGTTTAATTCAATCTTTTTAAAATTGTCTTTACAAGTTTTAATTTTTGGGACAATAGCATAAACAACAAACTATAGGAGTAGAACATACCTCTTTTTGATCACTCTCTTACTATCAAGATGATACTTCCACATCTTTACAAATGTAAAAGATGAATGATGAGAAAAATTACCTTTTGTGAAATTGAAAAGAAAATGATGAAGATCAAACTTACAACAAGCAAAGGTACAAAATGTCGTCGTAGTTTAGAAATCCAACTAAGCATCACTATACAAAACTATATCCAATATTTTTTTTCAGATAAAGCATTGTCTCCTCAACCAATATATCTCTAGTAAAAATATGAATTAAGTTACTATAATCAATAAAAACTTTCAAATCATCACAACAAATTTTAAGCACTAAATATTTAGAATTTATTTCGTGAGCACCTAGGACATGATTGAGATCACCAAAAAAACCGAAGGTCCAACAAAATAGTATGAACATAAGCCAAAACAATAACCCATAATTTGCAACATATTAAACACGAAACACTAGCACAATCTACATAAACATAAATCTAAATACTAGAAAATTAAAAAGAAAAAGGCACCTATCGAGGATATGAAGGAACCACAATAAAGGATTGAAAAGTCCAAACCAAAAATATATAGAGATAGGGAATTGAATCAATTCTACTATTCAACACAAAAGGTTTCATTTCTAAAGCACTCCAAAACGAAAACGGTACACCATCAACATGAATCAAACGTTCAACAATAAAAACTAATGAATTGTGTTTCTTTTTAAAATATTTTTTATGTGACTAATATATAGTAAAACTGATGGGTCAAGCGAGCAAAAATAGAATAGAAAAATATAGACGATTTATCTTAGTTCGCCAAAAACACAGTAGCTATGTCCAACCCTTTCAACTTGTAGGATTTAATCGACAACTTCATTACATAATAATACTTTCATTGAACACCTACTAATCAATCTAATTGTGTTCATGTATTTTCAATCTTCTAGTTTAGTACAATGAAGTTTTGGGAGAAGGCACTCATTTTTATAGAGATTGGTTAGGGTTTCTAGTCGTTGTCCTGATTGCAAGAAATCAACATGATTCATGAAGTTTTGTATCATATATTTTGAGATTTATTTCCCATAGAAACTTTTCAAAACAAATCCTTGTAATTGATTTAATATATCTTAGTAAAATGGTTGAAAAGTAGAGAATATGTTGTCAGAGCATGTCTTAAGGATGCGCAAATGATTTGTATTTTTTGGAGCGTTAACTTTCATCAAAGAGTTGGTTTCTTCATAATGTTGACTTGTTTCATCGCATACAACATAAATCAAAGTCTAATGCTCAAATGTTTGAAGTAATGATGTTATTATTAGAGGCATACGATCACTTACTTGTCAAGCTTATTAGAGACAGATGAATAGAGTATGGAAGTGTTCACTAGAGGCAACTGAAACATAACATATCATGTATTTCTAGAGTCACCAAAACCAGAGCATTGCTTGCATTATCGAAGTTAGCCAAAGCAGAGTGTCTCTCGTGTCACTAGAGACATGTGTTAAAGCACTTGTATCAAAATTAGATAATCAGAGTGAAGCAGGTTCTTGTTGTTCTTATATCTTTGTTAGTACAGAAGTATGCCTAAGAGGGGGGGTGAATTAGGTGTTAGTAAATTTTCTGTTTTTAGTGTTGTTCTCCTTTGATATGAAGTTATGGGGTATTTATACTCCATAAACATCTCTTCAGATTCGTGGCCATTAGTCCAAGAGTTTTGATAAAGAAATACAATGATTTGGATCCATTCCAAATCTGAAAAGTTGTATTGCTTCCAGTTGAGGTATCCGGAAAAATTCATCCATTCCTAGTGCAGATTGCAATATATTCTTAGCCTTCTTATCGAACAACACTTTTCTTTTATCATCATCAGTCCAAGAATCTTTTATCTTAATTTCTTCTTTGTTATTGATGACAGTTTTCGGAATGCGAGGCCCATTTTCAACTGCATTCCATATGTCATCTCCTTGTGCTTCAAGATATGCTTGCATACGTATTTTCCAAAAATCGTAGTGCTCTCCAACAAAACATGGTGGCTTGGTACTGCTACCACCATCTCTAAAAACAGGTTGTGCGGAAGCCATGTGTATTTGATTGAGGAGGAAGTTACCTTAACCTGCTCTGATGCCAATTCTTAGTAAATTTTCTGTTTTTAGTGATATAGTAGTTGGATGTTTCTGAGATTAAGAACAAGGCTTAATAATAAACTGCAGTAATTAAAAGGACATTTTAAGATTTATCCTGGTTCCCCCTTATAACCAAGGGTACGTCCAGTCCTCTTGCACACCACAAGAGATTGATCCACTAATTGTCAGAAAATGTACAACTCTCACCCTGGGATTCTCGCTACAAACTTCTAACAACACTTCTAAGATAACACACCACTATCTTAGATTAAGCTACTTTTAAGAAAGTACTACTTTCCTTTACAAGTGATACAATAAGATTTGAATAAGAATAAGGAGAGGTATATTGATAAACAATCCAATAACAATTCAAGTACTGGATAACCTTTCTGAATGATATGAAAATGAAATGCAAGTACTTTGTAAAAAATCAGAATTTTATTCAAAGTTGTTCAAGGTATTGATTCCAGGATTGTATCTCCTTTGATCTGAAGTTATGGGGTATTTATACTCCATAAATATCTCTTCAGATTCGCGGCCATTAATCCAAGAGGTTTGGTACTACGACCACTCAAAACTACGGCATAACGACCGCTCTAAAAAACAAAAGGACTACGACACAACAACCGCTCGAAAAACCAGAGGGACTACGACATAACAACTGCTCTAAAAACCAAAGGGACTGCGGCATAACAGCCGCTCTAACAACCGAAGGGATTACCGAAGGGACTACGATAAAATAACCGCTCTAAAAACCGAAGAGACTACAGTATAATAACCACTCTAAAAACCAAAGGAACTACGGTACAATAACCGCTCTAAAAAACCGAAAGGGACTACGGTATAATTACCGCTCTAAACCGAAAGGGACTGAAAGAAAGGGGAGAAGTGGCTCAAAATTTGGCAAGCAAAATATAAGAGGGAGAAAAGAGAAAGTTGGGAAAAGCATCCAACTTTGGTGTGCTTTTCACAATAGTTTGATGCTCTTTATATAGTGATGGAAGTAAACTCACATTTCTTTTCTAAGCAATGTGGGACTTTAGTATGTATAGATTTGAAACTACTCAAAATACTAGAGTT
Source organism: Cicer bijugum (assembly GCA_037974875.1). NCBI lineage: Eukaryota > Viridiplantae > Streptophyta > Magnoliopsida > Fabales > Fabaceae > Cicer > Cicer bijugum. The sequence goes on from JBBPBT010000623.1 coordinate 1,489,009, forward strand.
TTCCAATGTGGGATTTCAAAATTATTTCTTTCCAATGTGGGACTTAACAAGTTTCTTTCCACTTAAATTTACCATAAAAATTTCTTTCCAATGTGGGACTTCAACAATTTATTAAAATCATACAATAATGTAATTATTTTCCAACACCCAACATTGCACATCATTCTTATGATTTAAAGGATTAAAATTTGAAGTTTAGCAAGCAATTTAAAAGAACCCAATTTGTTAATTTGAAGTAGTTATGGCATGGAATATAAATAACCTTAATTAAAACGAATTCAAATTCATATAACACATTTCCAAAAGTTACACTTCACCATTTATCCAAGGGATTCCAAAGTGAGTCACAATACTTCAAATGCACTAATCTAATGAGCAATATATTCATCACAAAGTCATGCACATATAACATAATATCAATAATGCATATCAATACAATATGCAACCTAATTATCAATTACTTTTGATTGGATCAATCTAACTTTGGGTAAATAAAGGTACAAAAGACACATGTTGACCTACAAACATTAGAGTATGTCTACATAACTTAGTATTCGATAGTAACATATAACTCAGTCATGCCTTTACGTAAAATCTTCCATCGATGTGTCTCCTCAACTTTTCCTACCCTTCTATTTTGATTCTATCACAACCCAACCTCCAATATATCGTTCTTATTATATAAATGCACATACATATTATATTGAAAATGATCATTATCATTATCACTATTAAATCCAACATAGTCTTCATCTACGACTAAAAACATCTTTAAGCCATAAAGATTTAGCCCTTTGACTCAAGTTACTTAATACATGTAACAAAACAGACATAAGTTTATTTTAAGATTTGAGAGGAGAGGTACCAAATTTAGGAAGACTATCAATTTTTCTTATATAATAACCTACAATAGATATCTAATAATACGCTATTTTATTGTTTGATGAAATGAAAAAATACAAATTCAAATCTACACATTAGATTTCTTTTGTTATGATGTAAATTTATTAAAAAGAAATTGAAAATAAAAATTGACGGAAATAAACCTAATTCAAGAAAATTAAAAATTTAAGTTGGGTAGAAATTGTAATTATTGGGATATTTTAAGGGCTAATAAACAAATTTTGAAAATGATGATTAATTCCATGAACAAACTAAAATAAAGAAATCAAGAATGCAATAAGCATTTAATTAAGTATAACATCTCATGTCCTTAAGTTCTAACTCAATTGGTAAATATCGATATTGTTAGGTTGAACGTTTTGTCCCAAGTTCGAATTCAAAAACTCACACTTGTGTGAGTTAATAATCGTGAAATTTATCATCTCTTTTAAGATAAAAAACAAATATAACACCCCTTGTTAATTGCTTTATACTTGATATCATATTGTTATAACTAAAATAATGATAACACAACACCATATAAGAAAATCAAACATAATTAAATAGGTTAAAATACACTGGTGCTCTTTTACATTTAGTTTAATTTCCGTTTAAATCTTTTAATTGTACCATTTTTGTATAAGAGTCTTGTACCATTTGTTCTTTTTCACACTTTTAAAAATAATTAATGCAATTGAAAGAATCTAATCATTAGAAACTCTACATAATGTTCAACAATATATCTTTCATGAAAATCCTTTAGAAAACGTTCACCAAACCTTCTAATTGATCTACATTTCTTAATTTTGTGTACAATCATTTCGACACGTGTATATTATTAACACATCATGACAGTAATTCAAAAAAATTATCAAACTTAAAGGACAACATATGTAATTTAATATAATTCAAATGCTAATGATGCAAATTAATACAACTTAAAAGACTACAAGTGCATTTTTTCCTATTAAATATTATAGATAATGAGTAGTACCTAACAATATGCTTTTTTGTGTGCTGGAAATAGTAATATATAACAATGTATATCACCTATAAAAAAATTACGCAAAAACTAATTGACCATATCATGCTGTAGCCATCGGACTTATGTGGAAGGATTTAAGTATCAATTATTTCACAATAAGGTAAAGTATAATCAGTTGTTGCCAAATCAACTAACAACTGAAGCAAAATCAATTGACGGCTGAATTGGTTGTCAGCTGACGACTGAATGTAACTGAAAAGCCTAAATAGACTTGGAAAGGATCGATGTTATTAGTATCCTTTGATCAGTTAATGCAATATTGGGTCTTATTGAGTATGTGGTGATGTTAAATATGAGTCCAATAAACTAACACAAGAAAATAATTAAATCAAAATGCATATAACCATTTTCCTACATGTTTGAGATGAGGTGGGAGATTGTCATGGAAACAGAGAGGAGGATAGTTGAAGAGCAATTAATTTCAAAAGTATACTTTTCCCCAACTCAACTGCATGTGCAAGATATTAAGCCAACAAAATTCAAAACGTGCATAAAAGTATATTTTCTTAAAGATTAATTGCACTTTTGGTCCCTTATTATAGGTGATAATTTAAAATAGTCCCCCCATTTTGTTTGTCCCCAGTTTTAGTCCCCCAAACAGAATTTGAGGTCAAATTATCATGAGTTGTCATTTTTTTAATGACGTGCCAATAAATAGCTGACGTGGCAGACGCTTACGTGGAATAAACTTATTATTTTATTATTTCTGTTTAAAAAATATAATTTTTATTATAAAAAATCATTTTAATAATTGTGAAATTTTTTAAAAATACAATTAAATTGTTAAAATAAAATTAAAAGAAAAACACCTAACACCTAAAATCATTTTGTCTTCGTGAAATCAAAGCCCTGCATTTGTGAAATCATTATGCGTTTGTGAAATCATTCTCTGTTCGTGGTTGATTTCGTTTTGGTCGACCACGAACAGGATGATGATGAACAAAACGAAATCGACCACGAACAGAGAATAATTTCACTGATGAAAGGTGACTCTGGGTTTTGATTTCACGATTTCAGGGTTTTGATTTCACGAACGCAGAATGATTTCACGAACGCAGGGCTTTGATTTCATGAAGACAAAATGATTTTAGGTGTTAGGTGTTTTTCTTTTAATTTTATTTTAACAATTTAATTGTATTTTTAAAAATATTTCACAATTATTAAAATGATTTTTTAAAATAAAAATTATATTTTTTAATCAGAAATAATAAAATAATAAGTTTATTCCACGTAAGCGTCTGCCACGTCAGTTATTTATTGACACGTCATTAAAAAAAAGACAACTCATGATGATTTGGCCTCAAATTCTGTTTGGAGGACTAAAACTGGGGGACAAACAAAATGGGGGGACTACTTTCAATTTTCACCTATAATAGGGGGATCAAAAGTGCAATTAAGCCTTTTCTTAATAAAAGTGTGATGAAAGATGTGGTGTGATGTTATGAGAAGTTATTTATATTAATGTTGTTAGTCTTGATCTTGTGTGACATATGTTAGTTGGTTGATTTAGAATTTGACAAATATGTTTATGTATCTTTCTTAATTATTCTAAGTCTATGAATATTTATTATTAAGACAATGGTCAATACTCACGATTAATTAAACAAGTCTTCATTTATATTTATCTATTTCCTTTAGTTTTTTATTAGTGCAACTTTTGATAATAATTCAACCTTTAACACTAGACATTTTTTAGAATAACATATGTACCCGCAATTGATAAATAAAGTATTTTTCTCATCATTTTCATCTAAAAATAAAAGAATCATTGTCATAATTATAAGTTAGCCTACATATAATTTTGGCTAAATAGCACTTGTGGTCTCTTAACTTAATTTTAGTTAACGTTTTAGTCATTTATTTTTTTTTCTTTTCGATTTGATCTTT
>JBBPBT010000623.1:1494640-1510259 GCA_037974875.1 Cicer bijugum
TATATATATATATATATATATCTATATATATAATCAAATTACTCTTTGAAATGTTACAATAATAGTTACAATAATTCAATAACATCTTATCAGATAAAATCTTTTTAAATCAATTGTAAAATTGAATGTCACTTTCATATAAATCGTATCTATAAATTTGAATAATTATTTTTTATATGAATAAGAGGTGTCAAGATTAACGGTAATAATATAATTGTATATTATATTAATATAGACGCATTGTTATAATATAGGATATCATAATAGATTAGTGTCAAATTTGTAGATGTAATTTGTATGATAATAACTTTGATATTATTGAATGAGTATAATTGTTAGTATAACTCTTTATGATTATGATTATTGAATGAGTATAACTTTGATATTATTGAATGAGTATAATTGTTAGTATAATTCTTTCTATATGAATATGATTATTGATTATTTTTTTTAAAGCCAGCACCAGGACCAAATCACTTAAGCAAGGGATTTAGACATCAAAATTTATGTTTAATTAACAATGAATTAAAAAGAAATTCAAACTAAATAAAGAATTAATTAAAAATGTTGGACCGATCCTTGATGTAATCAAGTGAGATCGTCTTGAATATTGGAGATTCGGAAGATATCTCTTTGAGAAAATTATTAATCAACAATTTTCCAAATAACTACAGCTTTATCGATTCAAAGAATGAATTTGTTAACACTCTCTTAAATTATTCATTGAAGCGAAGGTAACACTATATTGTTGCATCAGATTCATTGATCATGAAGAAGATCATTGGATGCAGGATGGAGAAAAGTTACATCAACAAAATTCAATTTGTTTTTTGAGATTAAGACAACCTTCATCGCATAACACCAAGAAGAAAAATTATTGCTATCCAATGAAGGAGTTACAAGAATTAATGAGGAGTTTTCATTATGATGCAAGTAGTAAAAATTAAAAGGATTGGTTGCAAATTTAGAATAAGATTCTTCAATGGTGGACACATATAGGAGATGATAATGTTCAACAAGGAAATCAAATAGAAGAAAAGAGAAAAAAATTCTTAGAATTAATCTGATACCATATTGAAGTAAAAATCACAAAAACACAAGACTGGATATTCTCCATCTATTAATTGATTAAGAATTAAGAATTTCAAATAATTTTAAAGGAAATGAACCTCTTAAATAGAAAAAAATTTACAAAACTATTAAGAAACTATCTGACTTCATAATAATAAGAAAAATATAATTAATCTCTATTAATCATAATTAACTATTATTTTTATGTTCTATATGTATAGAGGAAAGTTATCTATACCTACGGACTTAAATGTTGTCACTATAAAATTTTGAAATGTCTTTTTCTTTTTATAATAGTGAATAAAAAAATAAGAAAGATCTTTTTCTCCAGTGGTTTAAACAAAAACACGATGGATAAAAAAACAAAAATAACATCGGATCGAGGTAAAGGGAAAATGATTTCTCTCTCTTATGTGGCAAGTGAAAGCAAATGGGATTTAAAAAAAAAAAAAAAAAAAAAAGAGGTGTGATTCATTTGGCTTCTTTTTTGGAAAGTGCCACAAACAATTTAAAATAAAGAAAAAGGATAAATATATAAAATATTAGACATGATGAATCGTGTAAAGTTTGGTCAAAACCTTAGAAAAGAAAAGGACCTTAGATTAGATATCGTTATAAGTCAAGCAACCGACGAAACAAATAACCCTTCAAGCGAAAGCAAAACTACCTAACGACCAACCAACTTCCTACAACATAAAATATAGATACAATAATTATGTTTTTCTATTTTTTAATGCTTCCTATCAAAATCATTTCAAAGATTATCCGCGTCCCGTCTTATTTATTAATTAATTTATGTCTTTTTCAATTAAAATATTTTTATATGACTTGTTTTTTATCCAAACACTCCTAATAATATCATAATCAATTTCCTAAATTGAAAAAAATAACTGTATCATCTTATCTAAGTATTATTGAATTATTGATGTTTTATAATTTTATTACGTCTATTAAAAAAATATGTGTCTATTTCAACATATATTATTTTTCTCTCTTTATGTATTTAATTAGAACTCTGCATTTAGATGAAAAGCTATCACCACTCAGTGTTTCGATCTTTTAATGGTAGATAGATAGTTCATTAGTTGATTATAGTTTCTATATAATTTTGGTACGGTGCTCTCTAGATTCTATAACATGAATTTTTTTGGTTTATATTTGGAAACATTTATTAGGTGTTATTAAAGACCTGCAGTTAGTATTTATATTGAAAAATTATGATTTTGGTGTTTCATTTTTTAGACAAACATTCCATCTCATACAACTTAAAAAGAACCGTAATCATGCATTATGTCATTAATCACTGATTTGTATCAAATTTATTTAATTAGCCACAAGCAATGCTTTAATCATAAGCTATTTTTACCTTTTGAATTAAATTCTAAAATCGCATATCCTTAAGGTTGGTGAATATTTCTTTTTTTACAAAAAAAAATAGATTTATTCATTTATTTAAATCGATATAATACAATTAAAAATTAAACATTGCTAAAAACTAAAGAGTTAAATTTGTAAATACCTACAACATTTAAGTTAAGAGTATGAAACTGCACAATGTCTACAAATAATGTGACCACATGAAATTGATCGAAACACCTCATGGCTTTGCAATGTTGGCGGTTAAACCAATTGGTGAATTAGTAATTGATCAAAATTGATATCTCAATTTAAATTAAATGAACACCACATTAAAACGGAAAATTAAATAAAATGGATGTGGAACACGAAATTATAAAAGAACATTTTAGTTTTTGTGGAAACAACTTATTTAGATTAAAACAGAAGAAAAAAAACACTAAAATAATCTCGAGTCAAAAATAGTTCAAAACTACTCATTTTCCGGTAAACCAAAAAAAAATAATAATTTTAAGAGAACGTAGAGTTATCTCCAAAAAAAAAAAAATAGGATGATAGGTGCATCAATATTTGAGATAAGATATAGATATCTAAGATATCTCTTTTCTACATATTTAGGGTGTATATGATTTTACGGTAACTAAAGTTGATTCTTTGAATTAATTTTTTATAAAAGTAAATTGAATGTAAAATAATTTATATTTAGATATATTTAAATAAAAATGAATTTAATAATAAATATCAATTTAAAAATTACATTTAAACTCAAAAATTATAAATTATACCTTCAAATTAAAATTAATTTTAAAATTACAATTAATTAAATTCAATAACATTTAAATATCCTAAAATAAATTTTACACATCTAAAATTGATTACAACTCCTCTAAAATTTAAACAGCTATTGGTGTAGGTGAATTTATAAGCTAAAATCTTTTTTCAAAAAAATCATTGTCACATCAAAGTGCTTTAGGATAAATCTGTTTTAATCGAGAAGCCAATTAAGTCACGCAAAGTGCTTCATCGCCCCTTTTGAGTTTATTTTATCTTTCTTTTGAAAACAACTCCTTTTGTTTTTAGATTGTTCTTTTGTGGTGCATATGAGCTATGTATTGAAATGAAATATTATCTTTCAGAAGCATTTAGAAAAACCATTTGGACGATTAGCTTATTTACAGGGACAACCATCCTATTTATAGGGCCACCATGTTTGATGTAAATACTCTCAATGTTTGTTGTAAATTTTGTCATCTACAATTTTATATACTTAGAAAAGAAAAGGTATGTGGGAGCAAAAATCAATTTTCAAATATTTAGATTTTTCGATAGTACAAGTCTTGGGAACATGTAATAATACTTCTAACCATCAAATCAAATAATTGAACTCACTTAGATTTATTGTTCTAAAAAATGGTTGAACTCAAAAAGATTAATTTGATTGACGTTCAGAATTTCGAAAATCAATTTATATGTTCACTCAATAATAAAATACTTACAAAATTAATTATAACAAAAATGAAATTGAACTTTCTCTAAAAAATAATATGTATTTCTTTTCTTACTTCTTTTTACATAATATTTATGTTACTTATATATATAATTTGTCATGGTTTTATATCCACTTTTTTTTTCTGATAATTTTACTAGATACAATATATAAATTGTGTCAAAAATATATAAAATTGAAAAGACTAAAATTTGCTTTTGATGTCCAAACTTTTCAAGTCCAGCGATTCTGGCCCTTATATTTTTAAAACAACAATTTGACCCTCTAACATTAGGTTATTTTGGCAATTGATTAATCCATTGATTTTCATCAAGTCAAAGTTGATGTAAACCATTACTTTTTAATACTAAGTATCATGTAAAATATTACTTTAATTTTAAATTATTATTTATTTATTATAATTATAATTTGGAATGAAAAAAACTTTTAAAAAAGATAACTTGCAGAAGCATCACCAAAAATGAGAAATTTCTATTTATAGACATATTAAAAGTTGTAATAGATTTTCTCTTTCAACTTGATTTGCATAAATGTATTATATGTGTTTTTTATCTTTTTTCTATTCAAAATTATTATTGTAATAAATAAATAAATAATATAAAAATAAAGTAATATCTTACATCACATAAGATAGTAAAAAATATTGGTCAACCTCAACTTTGACTTAGTCAAAATCAAAGAGATCCACTTAAAGATTAGAATTATAGGTCACAAGTGATATTTAAAATTATAAGATTTAAAATCGTCATATTTTAAAAATAAAAAATAAAAAATATCTTTTAACTAATTAAAGTTTGATTGATGAATCTATGCCCTTAAATATAAGACCCTCACAATAAATTTTATCTTTTTTATAAGACTTTTTAAAATTGTCAACTACATTAATTTTTTTTTACTAACATAACTTTAATTAATTTACATATTATACTACAAAGTCTACAATCAACAATAAATATTATAATAAAATATTATTTAATTATTTATTTTCAATAGTAAAATTATATAAAAAAAATATCAAGTATCTAAAAATTAAATATTATTATCAATTTTTGTAATTTTCATCATTAAAAACCACTATGGTACTTAGTACAAATTAGAATCACACGTGTAACGGCGTCAATAGCGCCAGAAAACAAGGCATCAACACCAAAGACAAAAGCAACTCTTCAGCGCACGAGCTTCTACTACGCAAAAATATCTCAATAATAACAAATATTTATTTTAAAGTGATTTTTTTTTAATGATAAAAGAGATAAAATCACAAACTTCGTAGTTATTTTTTTTAATCTTACCGAAAAATTAAATATATTATTTAATTATTTTACTATAACATTAATTAACCCATTTAAATTAAATCTCAAATCAATATGTATTTAACTAGTACATTAAACAAGTTAAAGATCTAGTTTTTAAAGAGAAGGAGTTCATGCAATATTTATTACCTTTCTGCTCACAGTGTTAGAGGTATATAAAATATATCGCGGCATAAATTGTCTTTATTAAAAAAAAAAAATTTATTCATTTAATTTAATAGAATTTATATCGATTGAGAACAATATAATTTATAATTAATAAAAATTTAAAATGATTAATATGTAAATAAACTATAATATCCATGTTAATAACATTAAATAATAATTAAATATCTATAAATATAACAAAACCTATAAAAAATAATAAAATTAAAGTTTTGATATATCTATATTTTTAAAATTAAAACATTGACAATTTTAAACAAAACAAACAATACAACAATACGAGAATCAAAAATTAAACAACCTTGCTACAAGATAGTAAATAAAACAATGTTGCAATAAAATGATAAAAAATACTAAAGAAAAATTAAATATATATAAAAACTAATTATTTAAAAAAAAAACTGATTTAAAAGAGGTGATTTTAAAAAGAAAAGAAAAATTATAAACCTATGTTGTTTTGTGAAAAAAACAATTACTACAAGAGGTTATGATTGCAGTTACGGTTGCAAACTTGCAACTATTTTAGGTTTTGCAAAAGAGAATGAGTAGCCTATCTTAGTGGTGGCATCAACTATCAATATCAAAAAAGAAATAATTATATTTGTGTTCTTTATTTTTAACCAGGGTCAAATTTTAACAGTTACAAATGACAACTATAACTATTAATATAAAAAAATAATAATAATAACTACCAACCAAAAGAAATAACTACATTGTAAAAAAAAAACTACCAAAAAACTAACATTACACTCCTTATTTTTAACCATTATAATTTGTTAGGAGGTTAAAAGAGATAATTTATTTCATTCAATTTTTTTTTCATAAATTTTTATACTACTCTATTCAACATTATATACGTAAAGCGATATTTGATGAAAGCATAAGAGAGACATCCTAAAAAAAAACTAGTTCAACATGCATAAATAAAATTGGATTTTGTTCAAATTTTACTTTTACTGAAAACGATATATTTGTCTTGTTTTGGTTGTATCATAAATTTTAATACTCTGATTTTTGTGTGATTTTTTATGCTTTAAAAAATTAAGACAATTCTTTACAACTCTTATTTTAAGAATCACGTTTTTAGTCTAAATTCGGCTTCTATCTTGATCATAAATGTGTTGGAAGTTGAAGACAAATATTTAGACAATTTTTTATTTTATTTTTGTATTTTTATAAAAAAAATAAAGAAATTATATAGATTAGTATTAACTTTGTGCTTCTTTTCTCTTCTTGTTGAAGATTATATATTTAAATCTTATCAAATGTATTCATATATTTATAACGATTCTTGAATTGACTTATCACTTCTTATTTTCTTTATAGAATCGAGAGTGTGGCATATTCTTCTTCCATAGTCTATTCATTACATATTTTAACTTTTGAATTTTTGTTTCTTTTCATTCTCTTTAAGTTTTATTGTTCTAATACCAACTAATATGATTCTAAAAAGTAAAAATATACATTGAGAATTAAGATTTAAATAATCTAAAACAATTTAAAATGTAAAGTGAAAAAATAAAAATTATTATTATAACAAATTCATAATTATTTACAATATATCTATAATATCTAGATTTGATTTATTATTGAATAAATAACAAATTTAATATTCATAGATTTGAATAACTCGATTCCACTTAATTGTTGAGTATTTGACACGAGTAAGGGAATTTGTGGCATAAAAAGATTATGAGGAAAGGAGTGTTTGTGTTTGAATGAGAAGAGAGAAGAGAGAAGAGAAAGGAAGGAACACGGAACTCGAGGAAGGGAAGGACAAAGTCACGGTTATTGTCGGTTATGGCAGTTTGCCATCCATGTGCTCTTTAAACTCGTCTTTTCCTATGTGGGTCCCATTTCCCCATTTTAACCTTTTTATTTTCTATTCTATTAATTCTTGCACTACCACTTTATTGCGACACATCACTCCAACTAAAAAATATTTCTATTTCTTTAATTATAATTAGTTTTTCCTATAATCTTACCCACTTTCACTTTAGAAAATCAAATTAAAAAGAGTAATTATTAATGATTGATATTATATATATATATATATATATTTTAATATTTATTATCTCTGAGTAAATTGTTATATTGATCATTATTTTATCAAACAATTAATTTAAAATTATGAATCTTACACAATAATAAAAATAATTTACCATTCATATTTTTTTATTCAATCGTTCATCTTTATTTATATAGTTAATTATCTTTCAATTCTAGAGTCTAGAGGTATATCAATCTCAATTACTTTTAACAAAGGTTAAAAATAGATGTGTCATAACTTATATAAATGTATAGAAAATTAATTTTACTAAGTATAAAATATTATTTAAAATATTATTTAATATGTGCATATAACATGATACTTGACTCAAAAGAATTATAATATGATATAACACAACTCAATAAATTTACGCATAATTAACAAATGATTTAAAATTTTATTTAAAATTTTATTTAAAAGATATTAAAGAGATTCACTATTATATATTGATTTGTAGAATAAATTTTCGTGTGTGATTTATTAATTGAACTACTAAATTTTGTCTATGTGTGATTTACTAATTAAACTACTAATATTTATCTCGTATATGATTTATACTAAAAATTATAATTCATATATTATAATATTTTTTTTATTTATTTAAAAGGCACTCGAGAAGTAAACCACTAATGAAATACAAGTTTCATTTTTAATTAATTAATTCTTATAAATCAACTTTTAACTAATGATTTATACCAAAAAAACTATAGTTATTTTATTAAAAAAAAATCATTTTTTTATCAAAATGAAATTCAAAGGATAAATTATTAATTAAATACCTATTAATATGTGAACTAAATAATTATTAAAAAAAATTGATCTTTTAACTTATTTAACCAATGACATTTGTCTCGTATATGGTTTATACAATAAATTATAACTAGTGTAATATAATTTTTTTTAAATTTTTTTATCTAGAAGATGTTCAAGGGACACACTTTCTAACGAAATATATATTTCTCGTTTTTAACTATTGGTTCGTGAAAAATTATATTTTAACACTTTCTATTGAAATATATATTGGCAATTGTTGACGTCAACATGGTTGAGTTTGAATTTCGACTCGACGATTTGCAGATTGAGGGTCATGTAGAAGAGGTCCAATAGAAACATAAATTCGAACTCAATCCTTGATGGAGAGTTCATCCTAGTCCCCATAGGTGAAGATCCGTAAATGACCATCCAAAATCGTTATTTTAACGAACCTCATGAAAAGGCAGTTGATGGCTTGTCTCGAAGAAGACACTAGTGTTTTTGAATGAACTGCCATCGAGATGCCCAAAATAGATTATGAAGTCGCCTTCTATAAGTTGATTATGAATCTGAAGGCTCACCTACTCACACAATAATGTCGAAAGCAATCCCTTGGAAAGTGGAGATCATCGTGAAAAATGTCAACGATTTACTTCACGTCAATTTTATTTCTCAACCAAGTACACTGCTATTAAATGTTGTACTTATTAAGGAATCCAATAATAAATGACACATGTATGTTGATTATAGTGAGCTTAATAAAATGTACCCTAAGGATCATGAAAAAAACCACATTCATGACCGAATCTAGCCACTAATTCTACAACATAATGCCCTTCATACTCAAGACACAAAGGAAACTTATCAACAATTGATGACATGATCATCAAGTCAGAAGAAGAGGAAGAAGAAATATATCATACTCTACATATATGTTAAGTCTTCAAAAAGGTCATAAAATTTAACATGAAATCCAAAAAAGTGTACCTTTGGAATACGAGCAGGAAAGTTTCTCAACTTCTATCTCACGAAAATAGGAATATAAGCAAATCTAGATAAATTTAAGAATTGTCATTCTACAAACTCATCTGAAAAGAATCATCATTTGAATTACTAATGAGGATGAATCTACATTAACCCAACTCAAAGGGATCCTATCCCACCTATATGTCTTATCAATGCAAAGTGAAGGGGATACTATATTATTGTATGTTGTAGTGTCCTCAAAAGAAATAAGGAACCACTTGTCTCCTTCGTTGACAAAGCACTATAAGACCCAATATTCAGATATCAACGAGTAGAAAAGACAATGTTCACCTAATTCATCTTGACACAAAATCTTAGGCAATATATCTTAGCATACTGCATAGTCATAAGGAAAAACCAACCCATTAGAAAAATATTGGTCAAACTAGATTTGGTGAGGAGAATGATTAAATGGTCAGTCGAAATTCGACATCACCATTGTGTCAAGGAAGGTCCTTAAGACACAACCCCTAGTCAATTTTATCACATAAATGAATTCGGTAACATCTAAAAAATATAATCAAATGGACAATTTTCATGGACGAATCACCTAAATATAAGGGCAATGGAACATGTATCGTACTTGAAAATAATAAAGGACTCAACATCAAAATCTCTCTTGCCTTTTTTTTCTTCCAAACTTCAAAAAATCAAGCTTAATACGAAGCATGTCTAATTGGTCTTAAGTTGGCATACGAACTCAAAGTTGAAGAAGTGTATATAAACATTGATTCTCAACTTGTTGTATCATAGATAAACAAAAAATACCAATCAAAAGATCAAACCTCATAGAAACATCTTGCATCAAAATAGAGAATGATTGAAATTTCAAAATCGTAAAAATCATGCATATCCCTCGAAAACAAAATACAAAAGTCGACACCCTTTCAAAGTTGGCAAGTATAAGGGAAAATGGAGGAAATAAATATGTTATACCATAATTCCTACACTCTTTATACAAAAGAAAGTAAATGATTGCCATTGAACTCAAAGCTCAAGAGCCCCAAAGTAGTTGGAGGATATCTATCATCAAATATGTTTTACATAGAAAGCTACCTCTTGGTCGCAAAGAGACCTCCAAAGTAAAATGACATTATTCTTCTTATCCATTGATCACACATGTTTTCTATAGAAAGAGATTCTCATCTCCCTTGCTAAATTGTCTTTTTGAAGGTGAAGTCGAGTACATGCTATAAGAAATGCACAAAGGCATGTGTGGGCATCACTTAGGGAGAATAATTTGACTAAGTGAGTCCTTTGAGCTTGATATTATTGGCCTTCAATGCTGGAGCCTCGAAAAAATATGTTAATAAGTACAATAAATGCCAATGATATGGGGAAAAATCAGGCTCCACCAATGTTCACCCAACCATGATCATTTTGTGGTGGAATGGATGTCGTCGATTTCCCCCCCATTTCACTGAGGAAACTAAAGTTCTTCAATATCATCGTTTGTTATTTAACTTAATATATTGAAGCCAAAACTTTGACTAAAATCACTTCAACAAACATCATTCTCTTCTTTAAAAGAAGCATATTAATTGGATTCAGGATACCCGAAGTTATGGTCACCAACAATGCAACACAAATTTTTGATAAAAACTTTCAAGGTTTCTTTTGAAATGTGAATATGAAGAATCATTTCACCTCGATATATAGAACATCTTAGACGAAAGGGCAATAGGAAGTCATAAATCACATTATTCTCATAGGGATCAAATAGAGGTTAAATGATGTCAAAGGGAAATGAGTTGATGAGTTCCATGTCATCATATGGACCTATCAAATGATTAAAGGTGCAAACACAAGAAATGGGTTGAATTGTGTCTGTCTAAATTAGATTCTTTTTCATTATTTGATTAATATTGGTTCAAGGTTTGATGACATATATATAGCATAAATAGTAACAAAATTAAGGAATGTAGGAATAAAGTGACACAAGTAATTTATCATAATTCACCACTAACATGACTACATCTAGTCCCCTCACTCAAAAGGATTTAATCCACTAATTCAATAACTTGAATTACAAAGCACTAGACCCTACATGTCAGTCTGACAACTACAGATTTTTTGAGGAACTTTAACAACTTGAATCTACCAACCAAGTCTTCTCCACACAACCTAACAACCCCAGATTGTTTATGGCATCCAACACCTTGACCCTACAAGTCAAGTCTTCTCAACACAATTCTGGGATCCATATATTTCTTAAGACACACTAAAGCCACTTGGGGCTAGGTTACAATGAGTTTGAAACTATTTTGGTTTTGCTTCTACTAAGCGGATTTATAACAATGATTTTCTCACACTAATAATGAAGCACAAATAAATTTTTCTTTGAACGAGTGCTTTGCTAGACATAAAATCTTCAATTATGAATACTTAGAAAATTGAGCTCTTGAGGTTTTCTGATCAACTTTGACTTTTAGGATTTCTGAATTTGTGTATTCGTGTTGTTTTTGTCTTTCTTCTTCAACATTGATCCATTATTTATAGTTGAAATTAGGGTTTGTCAATTACTTGTTGAGTTTATGAATCGTATCTCCATTACAGCTTGGTCAACAATGATTTACGTCAAAAATAACTATGAAGTATATGTTTTGATAATATGACCTTTAGCTAATTCCATATTTCCAAATATGAGACGAGCAATTCTTCTAGAATGATATGATGCGTATTTTCTTCAGATTGCATTTGGAAATTATTTGGTTGAATCTTCCTTCAAATGCTTGATTTGATATAGGTGGGAACAATTATTGGGTCATGTTCTTCAACCTTTGGGATTTTTTATGCGGCTAAGTGAAATTCATCTTTCATTAGAATCATTGACTTTCCGTTAGAGGCATTGATTTTTCTTCATCAGAGTATGACTTGATTATCGGAGTCAGATGTCATATTCCTTGCTTTCTTGATAGTTAGAGGCAGACTGTCTAACTTAGAATTAGTGATTTGGGCAAATCACATTTATTTCCTTATCATAGTCAGAGCAACTTTAGGGTATGTTGTGTATTAGAGGCAACACTTTGGAATGAGTCACAATCAGTTGAACATAAACTTCAAAGGCAGGCTTGAAGAATGACTTCAGACTTCAAAGACATACTGAGATTATTGTCCATCACATGCATGCTAATTAGTGTTCATCAAAGTATGCATAAGTATGGTTCGTTAGAACATGTAGAAATATTGTTCATCAAAGCATGTTGAAATACTTTAATCAAATTATGCATAAATATTGTTCATCATAGACTTGGGAATTGCATAAACACACTGAGATTCCAAAAGCACGCTAAATCTTGAGAGGTACATGAATTCTTCAGGGGAAGTATTCAAACTCAAACTTTAGAGGCAAACATCATTGGTAAATGCACGTTCTAATCCATCGAGACTAAGGCATTCGTTCAAGTTAAAATAGGAGAGTAAAGTTAGAAGACTACTAATCAATCGAGACAAATAGAAAATACCACATAAATAAAGAACAACTCGATTTTTTGAAAGATAATCGAAGTATAGCTGTCATTTAGGCACTCACCATAAAGCATAAAATGACAGTGAAATACAACAATAAAGTCATAGGAAAAGATTTCTAGGAGAACAACCTTGTACTCAAAAAAACAATCACAAATCTATTGTTCAATGAAAATTATAGGCCAACTAAGACCAACCCTATATGATTGTTAAATTTTATGCAATTTATTTTACCAATTATTTTCAAAGTTTTCATTTACATTCTCGCAATTTACCTATTTTCATTTACTTTCATGCAATTTACTTGTTTTCAAGTATTTAATTCATTTAACATTCTTTCATTGTAATCAAAGGCATTTACATTTCAAGTTATTTATTTTTCTGCAATTTTTCAATTACTATTTATTTATTTTTCTTCTAATTTAAAATTTATATCTTTATCATTTTTACATTTAAATTATGTCTCATATTACTCTTAAATGTCATTTTTATCATTTCAAATTTATTTTCATACAAAATTGCATTTAAGTGATCTTCGTATCTTGAAATCACATACATTTCCAATAAAAGGTAAAAATAACTTGATACAAACGAAAAAACATCCAATTACTAATTAACTTGTCCAAAAAGTTACTAATGATACATTCATTTATTGTTGAATTTCTTCTGAGCTGATTAAAAATCACCATCACCATAAACAACTGACATACTTTAAATTCAAAGAACCGTTTATTATTTTCGGTGCAAACTATATTTTACTAAGTCCGTCGTGACAATATTTAGACATTTGTATTTTCTTCTTTTTCTTGCAATGTTATACTTTTGTATGATATTAAAATTGAAAAAACTAGTATATTTTGATTTTTTTTAAATATTTTCTGAAATGACATTAAATAAAATGGAGATATTCATTTTTTAAGCAGTGAGATTTCAATTTTTAAAATATGAAAAAATTTGTAAATGTTTATGAAATTGATATTTTTTATATCATCAAATAATGATCACAAACAAATTATATATTCATTTTTTTTCATAATTTGCTATGTCGGTAGAATAGTAAATTTTTTCATAATTATTAGTTTGACTTAGCTGTAAAATTTTGAAACAAAAAGACAAAAAAGTCAAACATGATTATCCATCTATTATACTCACAATGAGATCATGCGACTGGATTTTGAAAACAAAACGATTTGATAGTGATTTACAGGGGTTATCTAATATCTAATATGGACCTAATTAAAATGTATATTTAACTATTTAAAATTTAATAAATTATCATATCTATTTTTTTTATAAAATTATTTTTACTTAAAAATAGTAAGAATTATTTTTTAAAATACTTTTTTAATTAGAGATCCATATTTATTTATATGAAACTCTGCAACGTGGTCACATATTCCTTTCCCGTACTTTATTATAATTACATTATTATGACGTAATTTGCACTTTTCAGTTTCGATCTAGATGTACTATATCCACTTAGTTTCAACCATAAAATGTTCTTTAATTAATTTCAAGCAAATACTTATATTGTAAATTATATTCGTACGCATGAAGTACCTATATTGCTTCCTTTTGAGAAAGAAATGAATAATTATCTCTTTTTTATTATAAAATTTGACTTATCAACACCTACATACGTATGCACAAAGAATCAAAAGAAATGAGTGCAAATCAAATCTAACTTTAGGTGAAAAAGTTAATTAAATTTTTTAAAAAAAATATATAATACAGATTATAAACTAGTGTTTATAGTAGTTTAAAACTTTAACATTGATCGATGATATTCTTTAAAAATATAAAATTGTCTTTCTTGTTTTTAAATAATAACTTAAATAATTAATGTCAATTCAACTATATAAATTTTAAAAAATATTTTTTTTTATTTTTTAATCAAATTGACATTATATTCAACTACTCTTTTGATCATAAAAAAAAAATACATTGTTATCTCATTCGTATTACAAAAATTATTATCGATTATTAACAAAATTTCAGATGATGTTTAATGACTAATCTATAATAGATGGAAGTGATCTAGCATGCATATAATAAAATTTTATATGGTATTATATTATATATTAAGTAGAATGAATTAATAAGACAAATTGTAGTTGAAGGGCAAAGAGAAGATATGAGAGGTGGTTTGTCTAGTCAGAAACAACACAGCACATTAGTTGTAGTTTTCATTCCAACGTAGTGCCACGTGTTTGTTCTGAAAATTTCAATTGTAAGAATGAATGAATGATGTTATTGACATGTTTTTTCCTTTTTCTCATTTATTTTCTAGCACGTTACCATTGCCGGCAACCTAATCCAAATCCTACAACCACCCACTTCAAATCTCATCATATTTCTTTCTCTCAATATATTTATATTTTATTTCACTTTAATTATATCAAAACTATATTCAAATAATCAAATCAAATCCTTTTACTTTAATCAATTTTAATTCAAATTTAATACATCAAAACCCCCTAAATTTAATACTAGTCGCGAAATTATTATAATTAATTTTTCTAAGGAATTGAAGAGATTAAACAAAAATAATTTTTAACTATAATTCTTTTGTTCTACACTATTAATGTATATGCCATGTCTCCTTGGCTTTAAGAAGACACGTCATCAATTTTTAAAGTTTAGTTGAATAAAATGCTGAATAATTTGGAAATTAAATTATGTTTATATTTATTTATTTTTTAGTTTAAATTTTGTATTTATTTTGACTATAAACATTGTTACACACATTTTTTTTATGAATATCAAAAGATATATAAAAGAAACAGACATTTAATCCATTTCGGTTTCTGATAAAGCTAAATTTTAACAGAAAATGCGAAATGAAAATTTATATAACTCATCATAAAGTATAATAGAATATTTTTTGTTAGTAGAAGATTATTTCAACAT
>JBBPBT010000623.1:1510567-1535025 GCA_037974875.1 Cicer bijugum
ATTTTTTGTTAGGTCGAAAACAATGTATCTATATAATTATTTTATTTTATCTGTAATAAACAATTGATGTATATTTTTTAATTATTATTTTTGTTTTATATATATAAGATCTCTTTGACTAAATTGCAAAGAAAAAAAATTATATTATTAAAGCATTTGATAATTTGCTTGGAGATAGATAATAAATTTATATTTTAATATTCATAGTAAATATTGAAAAAGATGTAATATAATACGATATATTAATAAAGAAATAATTAATATTATTAAAAATAAAATAAAAAAAGTTATAAGAAAAGACTAAAAGTATTTCAAAAGAGTCTAAATTTTGAAAATGGAGATAATATATAATAGTGTAAGTCGACATATTTACAGTAAAAGAAAATACTAGTCGACATATAAAACAAATAATTTTGGGAGAGAGAAAAAGTATAGAAATGACAAAAGACTCAAAGACTATATATAGCCGAGATAATGAAAAAAACTTGGACAATTTTTCCACCTTTTGACTACGTGCATTGGAAAAATATCGCATGATTTATGATTTACTATGGATGAGCAAATTTGAATTATCTTATATCACTATAATTTCGAAAACAAAATATGAAATGTATGTATTTCACAAATCAAAACATCCTAATCTATGAATCTTGTATATTTGTACTACCTTTGTATCACTTCCTTTTCACCACAATTTAAGTAACTTTTTTTCTTGAAACATTTCGACCAACAAAACCTCAATTATAGGATATTTTTTGTTGTTGACAAAATTAGGACCATTTGTTAATCTCGAGAAGAGTTATATGTTAATTGTTTGTAGAGGATTCTAAGAATCCCCATGTGATTTGAAATGTGAAATATTTCACATTTAATACCAAACAAAAGAAACATTTTGCATATAGTGTGCCACGGGTTATCCTATTGTTTAGCTTTAAATTAAAATTTTCCTAGATAAGGAGAGAGAAGTAATTAAGGGAACTAGAAAATGAAAAAGTGTGTTGAAAACAAGTTGCAAAAGTGGTCTTGCTTTTTTAATCACTCCATTTTATCCGGATCTAAAAAAAGGGAAAAAAATAGCCAAAGAAAGACCTAGCATATATATAAATATAGAAAAAAAATAAAGTTATTGTCTTTTATGGTTCTTAATTTAAAATATATTTTGTATAGTTATATCAAATTAAAAAATAATCATAACTAAATTAAGAACTATATAAAAAAAAAACATTAAAAAAAGCATGTTGATAAATATATTGTTTATGATATGGTCCCATTGAGGGACAAGAGCGTGATATTGGACTTTGTAACTACCATACCTAACCCTAATATCACAGTTGAAGATTTTATGCCTTGTTATACACTATTGCAAAACCATGTGGGATTGTGGTCTTATGATACCCCACCTCGTGATTTCTGGTCATATTCATCATATCTCTTTCTCTCTCTTTCTTAATCTTTGTCATCCACACGTAGGCATGGGGAGAGAACAAAGGAACATGTATTCAATATTTTGAGACTACAATTGATTTGTTCTTTTGTTGTTTTTTCATTACAACCTACCTACTATTACCTATATGCTATGCTATGCCCTACCAACATTCTATTGCTCCCAAATCAAATTCAACTTCAATCTTTTAAATTACGCTAAATTATACAAATGTTGTTTTAAGTTTATTCTAATTTCTATTTAGACTTTCTAAGTTTTTATTTTTTATTTAATTCTTTAAATTATATTATATTTATATTATTAACTTTTTATTTTATTTTTAATAACGAATTATAGAGTTGAAAATATTTAATTACTAAAATTTTTGTTAGATAATGTAATAATATATCTTTTATATTAAATATACCTTAAAGACAATCAATTCTATGCGATGTTTTAATTAAATGATTTTTATATTTTATGATTTTAATTTAAAAAAATTATCAAATTTAAAGAGTTGTAGTGTTATTTAATATAATTTATAATTTAAAGATTAATCGTATAAATTAAATGTAACTTAAAAAATCAAACAAAGAAACACCACATTATCTTAGTATTCATTACTAACAAAAAAATAGAAACAAAATACAGCATCACATGTGTGAAATAAATAAAAACATAAATTCTATATACAAAAATTCTATAAGTTCAAATCCACATAAGAGCATGTTATCACCTGTCTCTTCTTTGGTATTGAAAACAAAATTAAATTTTTAGTGTAAATCAAGTATTCTATAATTGTTTCTATAAAGATTGATTTATCAAATTAAATAGAATCACAATTAATGACAAAAATAAATTTAGCAAAGAGTTTCAAAGATATGAATCTAGTACCTTTAATATTAAACCCAAAAAGAGTCCAATCAACTCATCATGTTGTATGGGCAAATGAAAATAGTTTGGTATAGGCCTATGGTTGCTACATTAATATTAAAATTCTTTGGGCAGCACATGGAAATGCAGATGGAAATGTCACTTTTTGTCTGCACTATTAAGCACACCCATCATGGTCAAACTCATTGTAATAAATTTGATGTGCTGAGTGTAACAAACTATATTATATAATGTCACATTTCTTTTTTTTGCAATATGTTGGTCTTTGTGTGTCCAAAATTTTAATTTGTATGCAGTTTTTTTTGTCACCCCAATGAATGAAAGGAAAGAGTTTAGGCACACAAAAAAATTAGAAAAGAATAAATAATATTATGGTGGGTGGGGAGAGAGGAGAAGCTTTGGTCAGGTCATTCACGTGATGGCAGTGATGTTTATTCAGAACACACACATGGAAGCATATCTTCAAAGGACAAAATCAAATCTTTTTTGTTTTATCCATTTTCTTTATGAAAATTTAAATAAAATAAAAGTAACGAAAAAATAAGTAAATATTATCATTTTTAATTATTATTATTATTATTATAATAATAGAACATTAACATTTTTAATTATGATATTTAAATTTGAAAATTGTATTTCTTTGATGAATACTTTTATTTTTTTCTAAATTAGACCTCTACTAATTCGAGTATGAATTAGACAAACACGTTTATTAAGGAAAAAAAGAAATACATTCTTATTTTCAGATCAATTATTACATGATAAGAACTTTCCAAGTACTACTATACATGTTCTTGGTAAGAGTTAAGAAAAGTTACAATGGACAAAACAATATTTAAAAGTTGCATAAATCTTCATGAATTTTTTTACTTTTTCTATAGGTTTTTCATTTCACTATCTTATTATATAAATAAAGAACATAATATTAATTAATAGTATGAGCATGCACATTTTTATAAAAAACTTCCAACCACAAGAGACGCATTCGTTTCCTGTTTTTCCATTTTTGAACAGACAGAAGCACGTTGCTCTTACAATATTCATATGGCTTCAAAGGTACCAAAATATCATCAAATTTTATCACAACAAATTGGCATTTCTATTTTCTACAAGGATTCAACTTTCAACTATTTTTATAACCATATGCATAGCATAATATAACTACTCATTGTGTCATCAGTGGTGGGCCCAGCACAAATATATCTTCCTTTATTACGCATACCTTTTAATATATCAAAGTAATACGTACCTTATTAAATTTTGTAAAACATGCTCTTATACGAGTTTGTGAGTAACAATTGATTCTTATGTATTGCATTATAAAATTGTGTAACACGTGTATGAATTGATGTTTATTCATTAACTTCTATTTAGCATATTATGTTAGATAGGTTTAGCTTAATTTTTATTTTTTTTTATAAATGAAGCTCTAGTTTAAATTCTAATTAGTAGTTTATAAGAACTTTTCGGTTGAAATAAATATTTGATTTTTATTTTAAAGTCAATCGAAGACTTAGATGAGAGTGATATAAAAATAAAAAATTGTACTTTTTTTAAAAAAGTATAAATTATTTTATAACAGATTTTTTCAGAAGATTAAACGTTAATTTTATTAGACATTTATAAATCATTTATCGTGATTACTAATTATTATCTGATTCTTAATTAAATGATAGTGTTTAATTACCAGATTTGAGAGACATGTGCCCTTAATTGAATTTACATGCATTAATTGACTTTATTATTGAATTTATAATAGAAGAGTCTTAACTCAATTCAGTACACACCATAAAATTAAACTCAATTTAGATTCAAAAAGTGAATAGAAAGCTATTCCTTAGAAGATTATATAATGATTATAAGATTATTTCTATTTTTCACAAGTAGTGTTTGTTAGAATGTCTATCCAATCTTTTATCTTATTACTAAAAAATATTATCCATATTGATTTTATTTTTATAATTAGACATGTGCTAGTGACTTTGACTACTTAAATTCAAACTTTGAATATTTGATCTTACAAAACTTTTTTTTGTTGTTGTAAATATTCTACATAGGGACGTGATGGCGCATCTTGAAAAGTACTCTAGTCTATAGAGAGAATCACATGATGCAACCTATAGTCCCACAAAATGCATACCATACAAGTTGAATATAAGCCCCCACACAACATGTGTAGTCCTCTCCATGCTTTTAGTAACGACAAGACATAGATTGAATGGTCAAACATTTATATCATACCCGTCAAGATATATTATTTAATTTTGAAGTAATACTCTTAATGTACTAAAACCATACTACATACTACGTGTAATTATAGAAAATTATAAGTGTATGAAACTTATCACTCTAGTCAAGTCTTTTTAACGATAGAACATGTATAGCATACATGGTTCCACAGTATGAAACATCTAGCAGCTATTATAGCCAACTGGATGATTTATCATTTACGTCAAAAAAAAAAAAATGGATGATTCATCACCCATCACTAGGACATAGTGCACTGTTACACATGCGTTGCTACCCGTGATTTTCAAAAATAATTATTTTTTTTTTCAAAAAATTAATTTCAATAAAGATATTTCCAAAATAATTAAATTAATACACGTAGAGATCCAAAGACTAGTAAAAAAAACACAAGCATAAAATATTTAAAGCGGTGCCAAAAGCTAAAACATGCACTGTTGCATTAAAATTAAAATAACGTAGAAGTCAAAACAATGGATCTTATTTTAGTCATACAAAGAACAATGGTCCTTACAGACAAATGCCAAGTATAGTAATATAAAAATTTAATTTATATATGCACTAGGAATCCCACTATTCCTTAAACTATTGTGTAGATATCAACAATTTATATTTTGTAAGTTATTTCATCTAAATGGCTCTAATTGTTTTCTTTTTTTGGTCTAATCCAATTGAACACCGACTAATCCAAATCAAATCAGATACTTTTATTTTATTCACAAAAACTTAAATTCAAAGTTTTACTAAAGAAAACCTTTTTTTTTTTAAAAAAAAAAAAATTGAACCAACCAACGTTAGAGTCCCCCACATATAGCTAACTTTTGTTTCATTGTATTGCATATTTATTCGAATTAAATACCCAACAACTGTTGGGCTCTCTATGGTTAGGATTGATTTGCTTAACTTTAAGATATGAGAGGAAAAAAACTGAAACAACCGAATTTCATTAAATATAAAACAAATAAAATCCAATCGAATATATTTGATAATATATTTTATTTAGATTGGATAGTTTTATTTAATTATGAGCACCTTAACAATATCTTAACCGAGCACATGACCACATATGCAAATTTAATGAATGTTAGACTTGTCAAATATTAAGATGCATGCCCCCCTTACCAAAGAAATATAAAAAACAAATTTGCTTTTTTGCCTCTTGATGATTTCTGAATTTTTTTAAAGTGACAACTAAGTTTAGAAATATTATATTAACGATATTACTATTGAAGCAAGTAATTTATTTTATGTATAATAATAATAATACAAATTAAGTACATTATCTTGATATAAATAAATTAAACTAATCAAAATGAGCACTAGCAAAGGAATGGATGCTATTAAGACAGCACGATAAAATGGTTAACGATGTCTGAGTCATAAGAATGGTTTGTTATGAAAAAAAAGGAGGAAGTTGAAGTCATTTTCATATCATGAATAAGCAAAACCAACCAATAATGGGCCTAAGAAACTGACTATACTGTGGATGTTAATCATTAAGAAAAGCACATTATTAAGATAAACCATATTATAGAGGATGTTTTTTCTCCACCCTCGATATTCTAAAATACACAAAAATATATATTTGAATTAATCGGTTTGAATGTGTAAAATATACCTCAAGACTAGCTAATCAAACAAAATTTAGGGACTTCAAAAAATATTTGGGGTGAGAAAAGCATCTTCCTATAAGGGAAATGAAGAAAAGTTGATATGATATTGCATAGCCATACACATCAATTTCCTGTTCAAAACAAAATCAATGTATTTTTCCTTCTTAATCTCAAATGCAAGAAAAGGTTCAAAGATATAAAAGCCATAAACTAGGTTACGTTGTCTATATCAAAACTCTTTGGTCTGATGACAATGCTACCCACACCCCATGTTTTTGCTACCCACACTCCGGCTTAAAATTTTTTACTACTCAAAATACTCCTTCCCCACACAGTATACACACACCTTCTCATTCATTTCCTCCATCATAAATTCAGACACTATTATCTCTCCCCCTTTCAACTGTCTTATTCTGCAAGTTACCCTCTATACAAAGACCATCTCTATCCATGGGAGGTGAGATCAACAAGAGTTTGACCTCATAATCTTAAGGGATGAAATTCAAATCCACTCAGAAATAATTATAAAATGATCATTAATGTTAATAATAATTTTTTCTTCCCCATCTTTTTTATTTAAATAAGACCATCAATCCACTCCTTCAATGTATTATTATATGGCTTACAGAAACTTAGTTAAACGGTATGATAGGCTTTTAGATATTAAAAAACCGCAACATATCCAAAAAATTGAGTTTCCATAAGCTAAATAAACAAAACAAATTTACGTGAGCACGTGCACTGGAGAGTTGTCGCATTGATGTGGTGTCTCGCCAAAAAACAAAGAAAAATGGAGTTGTGGGCTAGGGTTCTATTCACAAAGGAAATTGAGGAGGTGTGCATACTATGGGGAAAAGTATAAAAGTGTAAAAGTCAAGGGAGGGAGATTGGTAGCAAAAACTGGAGGTGTGGGAAGCACTGCCTTGGTCTTTTTATTAACAAACTTATTAAGCCCACTTTGAATGGGTTTAAAAAATTAGGAGAGTTTATTCCAACAGTTACTTTTAACCTCATAGTCATATGTGTAAAAAATCACAGCTCCGTCCAGAAATATACTTTCAGGAGGGCCAAAAGAAAATTTGTCCAAAAGTACACAGCAAAAAAAAAAAACTATGTTTTTCTATGTACTTCTAAAGAGTGTGTGGAGTTGGGAAAAGAAGCTCTCATTTTATCCTCCCACCTAAAGACGAATATTCGGCTGACTATGTGCAAGGGTTGAATTTCTAAGATCATTTTAAAAAAAGAATCTGAATTAACTTATTTTGAACTTGAAAAAAGGCCAAAGCGTTGTGCAATTTTGGTAATTAGACAAGATTTTTATAATAAGACATCATTTGATTTGTGTAACTCATCCTACAGAAATATTTTGATGATCATAGTATTAATTAATTTAACATGATAATTAATAATGCAAACATTAGATCAATAAAAATCATATTCTATTGAAAGTTACCTGAATTTCACTGTGTAGTTGATTCCTTCAGGATTGGAACCGAAATTTTGAACATTCAGGTTTCGTCCTAGGAGTTGATTTATTCTCATACACTCATTTCAAAATACCAAAACAGAAATGGCGATATCAAAAAATAACTAAAGGAGTAACCGAAAAAGGCCAAAAATAGAAACAAGTAACCCACCAAGGAGACATAATCTAAGAACCTTCTTCCTCTTCCTTGGACTTAATGAAGTAAAGTGGGATAAAGTTGCATCTAAAATAGATTCACCATCCAGAAAATACACCTGATAATAGCATCACAATCAGATGAAATTTAACAATAGAAACAAAAAGCATCTTCTGGTCTTAGAAAGTTAGAATCTAATTTATAACTATTCACTGTAGAAACTCGAAATCCTTCATAATTCCACCCAGATTAAAACCCACCTTGCAGCAGGCTAACTGTATTCTCATAATTTATTGAACATCAATTAAGATCTGAAGTGATAAAGAAGGAGAGGGTTCAATCTCTACCCCTAGCATAATAAACAATTAGTTAGCCTAGTCAAACAAGTATTTTCAAGTAATTACTTCATTTTTATGTTTCTATTCTAACTTTTGTTCTCTTCATTGAACCGATTGCTGTCTGCTGTGAAGCTATCTACTAACCATTATGTTAGATGTCAGTAAATGAAAATATAGCATTCAAAGAAATATTAAATAAGGTTGCATATATCTACGGATAATTTTCGCTTATAACTCATGCAGAACCGATGTTTGAGATAAGGCAATGTCTAACATAAGCAAGAAGAAGTTCATCACTTACTGGTAAACCATTGAGAAGAGCCAGAGCTAGAGAGACATGGAATGTCCATATTAATATCCTTTCTATAAAATTTGGAAAATATGCAACGATCTTTGGTCCCCAGCAAGGCTGATACGACGTTAGCTGAATTGAATATGCCATTGAGATAACATCACCGACAAATATAAAAGTGGCACCACAATTAGTTTCCGTAGGGCCAGAAGTTTTGGAAACAGGAAACGTGTTTTCTTCATGCAAGCATTCATGAGAAGGACTTGAATATGTGATCTCAACCCATACCATTCCAGGCTCCTGAATTGGAGCCAAACAAAACTCATCCTGTAAAAAATATCAAGCAAATATTCAGTCTGCATTATATTTTACTGTCTGAGTACAATTTAAGAGCAAGAGAGTAGAGAGAAACTAGAAAGGTTATTCACATTCAGATAATTATCTACCTGCGAGCAAGAACAGCTACTTCTCTTTGATGTAGCTAGCCCCCAGCCATCACCACACTTATCAAGTTTGACAACGTCTTTAGCGTTTAAGCAGTACATATTCCATCTCCCATTGGATAGATCAGTTTCACTCTGACCATCATCCAGTGTAATATTGTCAAAACATAAAATTTTTACAAAGGCGGAAAGTTCATTGGGACAAACAAGTTGATTTTCTGGAAAATTAGTAATTTTACTTGCTTCCATCACAATACTAGGGACACAGTAACCCTTCCTTTTATTGAGAACACCCAAGTCTCCAGTGTGCTGGGAAATATTTACATTTCTAAGCTGGATATCATATGTCAAAGTAGTAAGCTTCAACCACTCTTGTGTATTTCTGATCGGTACATTATCCACTGATTGAATAACATCGCCAGGAACCAAATAACCAAACAAAGGTGAAGTTGAGGGTACATCCAAAACCTGTCTCACATATAGCCACCACACATGCAATAAGAAAGATGACGTTTACACAGAAAATGATAAATGTAAAATGATCTA
Organism: Cicer bijugum; assembly: GCA_037974875.1. Lineage (NCBI taxonomy): Eukaryota > Viridiplantae > Streptophyta > Magnoliopsida > Fabales > Fabaceae > Cicer > Cicer bijugum. Next base: position 1,519,986 of record JBBPBT010000623.1, read on the forward strand.
GAAGTTGTACCATTGGACCATGACCACTGCTGTAAAAGGGAAACAAGAGCAAGGGCAGGAGGAACAATGCCAATCCGCAGGCTGCACAACACTAGAAAAAGGTTGAAGTTGTAGAAATGCAATAAGCAATCTGAATCATGTAAAAAGTCTAAAACAAAACATACAAGCATTCATATACATATCAAGGTTGTTAAACTCAAGTGTTAACTTGTGGAATCGTACTATTCCAGGTGGCCATAACGAGCTGAAATGAATGTGGAAACGTTTATCCACAGACTCGGGTGCAATAATGTTCGGAACTCGCATGAAATCGCGATTTAACAAGTTTTGATTTTGTCTTTTAATCTGGCCCAAACTCGCAAGAAACCCTTTCTTTACCCTTCACGTTGTTTGTTCTTCCTTCACATTTGAAACAGAGGCAGCACTGGAACACAGCTTTGAAACACGACATGCACATCTCCAAAAGAGAGACAAAAATACAGAAAGGGTTGGGGAACAAGAGCGAAACAGCCTTAAAAAAGAGAGACAAGAAACATGGCGTGGATAGAAGTATTTGTAAATTGTAATTGAAAGGCCGCCTTTACAATTTGCTTGAGAATTTGGTAAGGCCCACAAAACATGGGAATCAGCTTCCAACCAGAGACTTTGGCCGATAAGGCTGTATATAGAGAAGAAACCAACAACCAATTTGGTAACGCACCTTTTTCTTCATTTAACCAATTGTGCGTTGCGTCATGCCCATGTTCAATTTTGTGCTTTATGTAGATTAACACGTAACTCAATCAGGATAGCAACCCTTTCAACAATCATCTGATTAACATCCTTTACTGCAGAAGGAATAGTTTCTCCTCTTGATTAAAGAGGGGGATCTCTTCCGTAGAGTGCCTTAAACAGGGGTAAGCTTTGTAGAACCATCGTATTTGGGATTCAACCAAAATTCTTCCCAAGCATGCCATTTAGGCCTTTTTTTTGGATACAGAGCGAGGAAAAGGAATAAGCAAAATAATTATTATATTGATGTTAATGTGAATAATCTGTTTGATATTATTACAGTATATATTCTATGCTAATGTGAAATATAAAATAGTGTGAATATCAGTTAAATTATGACAAAAGTGTTCAGCAACTATTCTTTTGTTATAAATGGTTATACATCGCAATATAATTCCAATTAATACTTGCATGTTTTCATTCATTGAGCTGCCTCTCTTTCTTCCCCTTGTATAAGATGGATACATTGGTGTCAGCAGACATAAAATATAATATGTCGACAGACATGGAAGATCAAATGATAACTAGTTGCGTAGTTCAAAGACAAGATTATTGAAAATCACTGTGTGCGCATGTGTAAAGATTATTGAGTAACATTGATGTATATATTCACTATAGTGTCAATAGATTCCATTTTATATTTAACTTACCACTGCATTGTGCCAAATGCCAGCAGAGTATACACGGAGGGCAGTCAAATGTTGTGAAGCTTGCAGCAACTCATAATTGAAAGCGACAAGAGCACCGGGAAATAGGACTGCAATGAAGACGGCAATGTACTCTATTTGTATTCCCTCACTGCTTTCCATTGAAAAGGTGCAATAGCATAAGGCATGAGAATCTAGTTTTTGACATTTCAAGCAAAAACTAAATTTGATATTCTTGGTATCTGCATAATCAAAAAGTAAATAAAAGAACAATAAAGGAAGCATGACTTCTCACCAAAAATAATCAAACATCAAGATTTTCAACATTTTAGAAGCAAGCAACAGATGAGTGTGGTCCAATTCATCCGTAAGGTTCTTCAAACAATAATTTGTGATATTTTGAATAAGGGCAACAAAGCAAAAACAACTAACCTAGTGGCGGCTACTGCATGACCAAGCTCGTGCACAAAAACAGATATGATGGTAGAAATACATATATATCCAGCATCGGCAAGTGATAAGCTCAAACCAGACAGCTGCATAAAGGCAGTTAGTTAGTTCATAAGATCATGATAAAAGAAAGATTATTCAAATTTTTCATTTGTTGTCATTCTGGTATTGACGTGTCGTATTTTCCTTGGAGTAAATTATTCAACTAGCCTCTAAAAGATACAACACCAGTCATATAAGTCTTTAAATAATTAAAATTACGCTCTAAGAAGTGAGGAGATGGATTTTAATGGAAGGGGCATAAACTCCTCCCCTCCCAAATTTAGGTCTTAAAGAGAGTGGGGAAAATGGCTTAAAGTTAGTGGACCATGCTAAATAAAATATCCTAATTTTTGTGGACTGTGCTAATTAAAATATCCTTAATTTATTTATTTTTAATTTGATAACAGACATAACATGTTATCCTTGCCAGTGTTTCTTCACCTCTTTGAGCTTCATTGCTTTTGCATCATCAGTTCAAGCTATAAAAGTTAATGTTTCTGCTGCTTCATTTGAAATTTCTTTCGACATTACAAGAGTATAATAACAACAGTAAATTTGTTAGGTTCCTTGACAGAATGGTGACAGGGAATTATTCATCCCTTATTTTTATTGATTGAAAAAAATGATACACAAGAACGGATACGCTCCTACAATTGTATAAACCACTCAATTTCTAATTTGGCCCAAATCCTTTCAAAGGGGTGGGAGCCTTTATTTATAGGTTGATTATATAAGAGATAGAACCCAAAAGCACTACCTAACAACTAACCACCTAACTATAAAATAGTTACTACTAACAACCTAACCGTAAAACAGAAACATCATTATTCCTTATTGTTTTTCCTGTGATAAACCAGTAAAGGTTTATTCCTATTTACATCTTCCTTATTCCTATCAACTCATTTAACTATTCAGTATTCACTCAGTCTCCTTGTATTTGTTATTCTTTCCTAAAACCAAATAGTATAACACTAACAACTTAAAATTGGAATGAAGGGGAAATAAAGTAGCCAACCAAATGAGGGAATCCAAATAGCAATGCACTTGTAAGACTTCGAAGTTTATTGCTTTCTCCACAGAGATGCAACGCTGTTGCTAACTCCCAAAGGAGAATCTGAAACCAAAAAATAAATAAATAAATTCATCGATTGAACAAAATATAAAAATGACTAAATATTCAATTAGGTCTGAATTTATAGTACCATATCAACTCAGTCCCTAAAATTATTCCAAAATGAACCCTAAAATTGGACAGTATTAACCAGATTTGTTCCGTTCCTCTGGCTGCATCTTTATCAAATGCATTCTGCTCTATTTGAATTGATTTATTTGAGCTTACCTACTAACATAAGCATTTGTGGAGAACTTATAGAAACAACTTGATGACATGTTCATAAGTTGTTTTCAGCTAATTTTCATAAGCTCTCTAAAATAGCTTTTGAAAACAGATTATAGCTTATATGAAGTTTGACTTTATTTTATTTTTTTTTTAGAAATAGCTTGTACAAAAAAACTTATGCTATAAGCACTTAATTAAGTTGTTCATCTAAACATAACCTTAATCTGAAATGCATGCTGGACTTATCAACAACTTGATCTCATTATAATCCTTCCAAACACCAACATAAGAACGAATCTGATTAACATTTTACAATTTCATATATCATTTTACAATATTTTCAATGTAGGAGATTATGTTGATAAAATCCACAAATTTTAGAAATCAAATTTAGTATTCACTCAATATTAAAAATTAGTACGAAAAAGAAGAAGAATGAAAAGTAGTTTACCAAAGTAACACCGAACATAGCAGAAAGGGCAAAACCAAGTCCAATGGAAAACCAGAGTCTAAAAAAGTTGGCATGTCGACGACCGAAGTGGTAGAGGTGTTTATTGAACGACGAGAATTTGTAATCGCAATACCAAAAGGAAATGGTATTGGAAAGTTGAGGAGAAGAAGAGGAAGATGAGGAAGGAGCATGAAGTGGAAGAAGATTGTTGGACCTAATTTGTTGGTTCACAAATCTCCTTATTCGTCTCGTTTCCACTTCCATGATTGATTAACTAACTTGCTTTTTCATTTCATCGCTAACGAGAAGAGTAGAGTGTGCTACAATTTTGTATTGAAAATGCCCAAAGACGCTCACAGAATGTCGACTCGCTTAGCAAAATCCTCACGCAACCGTCGCCACTCCGCCACATACCGCCTACATATACTATCGCCCAAGGGCATGTCCATGAAAATAATTTCTCTTTTTTTCTTTGTGAAAGAAAAAACAACATTCTTTTAAATTGTTAATTATTTTTATAATAAAATTATTTTTAATTTTGAAATATTTAAATAAATTTTCATAAATATATTTAAAAATATCTTTCATAAAACTTTATAATTTTTTTAATTTTAAATGGATTAAATATAAATTTTGTAAATATAGAAAATTTAAGATAAAAATAATATAAATTTTTTAAAATTCATTTCTTTGTAAAAAGACTTTTTAATATTATTGTAAATATGTTTAAAAAAGTTCATTCAAAAATAAATATTCATTAGAGATTATAAATTATATTATTGTAAATATGTTTAAAAAAGCTCATTTAAAAATAAATATTCACTAGAGATTATAATTACATGCCATTAATGAGTCATTTATTGACAAATTTAATTAATTAATTAATTAATTAAAATATATCTCAAAATTAAATATTATTGATCCTGTTATTAGATCTCTGGAAATATTCTTCTTCCTCCTCCTCCATTGGTGTCCAACAATATCAATATCAGAGAATCCAACAAAAAGATTTAAGAATTATTCTTCTTCTCCCCTTTTATTATTTTTTCCAGTAATCAAGGGTCTCTTTGGTATAAGAGAGTTTGCAAAGAAAAAAACAAAAGAGAGAAAGAGATAACTTCTTCTATTTGATCGAGTAGAGAAAAAGAGGAGTGATAAAAAATGAGTCCGATCTACTTTTTACTTCTCTTAATGACTTAAAGAAAGCGGGAAAAGTGCATGTTTTTTAACAATCTTTTATTTTTATCTTCTTTTTTATGATAATACTCATTTTTTTTTATATACACAACAACACCTATAAATTATTATAACGTAAAAAAATGGTTTTGTTGAAACTTATGAATTGAGGGATCCGTGATTATTTTGAATTAAAATATAACTAAATTGTTTAGGTATTGATAAAATATAAAAAAAATTATGATTAACTTAAATAATGTAAATAAATTATATATAAATAAAATAATATAAATCAATTAAATTAAATGATTAATAATTAATTTAATGTCATGAATTAAAGTTTCAAGTAAAAAACTTATTGAAATAATTAATTTAATATAATTTTTATCAAAATTAAATTAGATTAAATTTGATAGTAATTTTTAATTAAAAGGTATTTTGGTATTTTCAAAATTAATCAACTTTTGTCTTTATTCTATTTTTCTCTTATTTTAAACAATAAGTCAAATCAACTATATTTCTCACTTAATTCTCTCTTGTCACACCCTTTCTCACTTCTTTCTCTCTTTTCTATTTCTTGTTACAACCAAACACACTCTAAGTGTTGTTGAATCACTTTTATCTATATGTGTATCTCTTCCTCAATAGTTAAATTTTCCCTCATCAATATTGTAGGCTATGTATCATTCCCAATTGAATCCAAATTGTTGTTTTTGATTGAGATAGAAGATAGGGATGAGAGTGGGAGTGAGATGGATTGTGGTGAATGAGATCAAATAAAAGAGACAAAAAAAGCTAAAGAAGAAGCAAAGTTTCTTCACCATCAACCTCAAAATTCACATTGATCTTTCTCCTCCACTTTTTGGTTCTTCCTGTGATGAATCCTTCATTGTTTACTGATTTGTTCTCCTTCACACACAGGTGACAAAGCTCTAACAACCTTGGTGGCAACGGTGGACTTAGAGGAGGCGTAGATAACATGAGTCTCATCGAAAACCAAAGAAACCACTACTATTCTCATCCACATTTAAGTACCTGTAAGAAAAATAAGAAGGTGTATTAGGCTCTGGTTTTCAAATATATACTAGTAATTTCATCCATCGCACAATAACAATTTCTTTGCAGTTATTTTTAATCTAAGGAAAGTTAACTAAATCTGAAACATATATATATATATATATATATATATATATATATATATATATATATATATATATTTAAATCAATACAATTTGAGATATTATTAGGCTGAACGTTATATTCGAATTTGAGACCTTGCAGTCAAGTTTAAAATTGAGACCTTGCAGTTAAGTTAGAAACTGAGACTTCGCAATTGTTTAAGTTAATTAAAGTGATATTTATGGTCTCGTCTAAATTTAAAAAAAAAAAATTAATCTTAGCTGCAATGTAATTTTGAAATATCTAAAATAAAAAAGTTTGGACTTTAAAAGTTAAATTGGCTGAAAAGTTTATAACAATCGACTTAAAAGTAAAGTCATTAAAATATAAATAAAATTACTTAATTAAAAGAATTGGAAGTACCATGTCCTAGGTTCGAACTCAAGACTTCCTTGTGTGTGAGTTTATATTGGCATTTATTACCTTATCTAAAAAATATGCAAATAAATGAAATAAAAGATTATATCTTATATCTCCCTTTATTTTGTTGACCATTTTCCTTGCCATCGAAAATATAAGGTTTATTCTTCCTTTTTTTTTATGTTGCATAGTAATTGAATCACCATGTAGCAAATCATCTTTATGTCCTCCATGAATTTGTTTGTTGCCTTTCCACTAGCAGCATCCATTTATGAAACTTTCGGATCTAGTTGTTGTAGCTCACCAATGTCCGCCATCGTTACATGTTGCATTGTTTTTATTCTCACAGTCGCCACCATTATGTTTTGGTATACTATTTTTTGCAGTAACCTTGCTCATGCAATTCTGTCATATGTGCATGTAGCATCCGCAGTTTACACGGAAAATATGTAGTCATTTGTATTGAATATTGTACCATTGATCGTTGATTTCCACCTTTCCAACCACATGTTGATGCATGTCTATTTCTATGTAAATTATAGCAAACCTTCTTCTTACTACGTTGAGAGTATGTGTATCCATCTTCGTCGTTTTCCTCACAGCAATCACAAGAGCCAAAAGAAAACTTTCATCATAGTAAACAAGATTAAGACTTGGAATTTTTATCCAAACCATTGTTTTATTGATGGTTGCACTCGTAGCATTGAACTCTATAACCCACCGATGTATCGTATGATGGTGGTCGAAAATTATACACGGACCTCCGTTGGTCACTTTATTTTTCCCTGCATCCATTATTTACAGCTCATGTTAGCTTTCAAATGATTTCCAATTTGGACTGCATAGTTTTGAATTCGAGATTTTTCCTTAACAGTTTCACCACCAACGCATCATGCCAATGGGTATTCATCTCCTCCATTATGTTAGGATCAACATGAAACATAGGTAGCAATTTGTTGCCGTTGACGTGCTTCATTTGAACAAGTTTTTTTGTGAGGCTCGAGCAACAATAGTTTGTTTTTCTAGCACCTTACCACGAAAAGAAATGGGTTCTTGTATGTTATTTTTCTTCACTTCTCCTCCAAGATTTGAAGGTTCTTGTTGGTTACCACTTGTTTTCAGTGGCAACCAATGTGCCGTAACAAAAAAATTCATAGAAATCCTAGCAAACATAAAAACTCTTTTTTTATAGTAAATAATAAGTTTGACTATCTTCAAAAGGTGTATGATAATTTTAGAAATGATACCAATAAAGATAGAGAGAAAAACAAGTAAGTACCTTCTACATTCAAAAAATGTCAAAGAAAAAAAGATCTAGATTGAAAAATGCTATAAATGGCAAAATACATGTTTTGGAGGCTAGGAAGGGAACCCATAAAAAGTTGGAATAATTGACACCTATAAAGAAGGCTACACAGTTTCCCAAGTCAGAAATAAAGAGGAAAAAAAGTAATTATCAACCAATAGACCCAAACATAAATTTTGCAAACCATCCCATTAAAAATATGGCAATGCATGGTCCGCTAACTTGTGATGATGAGCATGTTGCAGTAGTGGAAATCAACACATCGGTCTTAGCTAACGACTTAAAGCAAAGTGTAAAGTTGCATAATGCAGAACCAACTCAATTTAACACCGGTGCAACCTGTGATATACTTCACACACAAGTAATTGATGAAGACATCAAAAATATGGAGATGGAGTCCCATATGCAAATCCTTTAAGATGAGTATAATTTATTTATCTTTTACCTTTAATTTTATCGTTTCAATTATTATACTATCTTGGAATTGCAGGGGTGTTCAAGGGAAAAAATTTGGTAATGCCCTAAAAAATTATTATAGGTGGTTTAAAGTGGATTTGGGTACTCTTCATAAAATTATATGTAGTGATGTTAAAGCCACTAATACAATAAAAAGACTTGGTTTCCGCAAGAATTTTAGGATTGAATCTAGTGGATTCGTTGGAGGTATTTGGTTGTTAATTGTGATGTATGCTAGTCCTAGAAAGATAGAGACACACGAGACCTGACACATGTTAAAAATGTAGTTGCTAACATATCATCGTCCTAGATGATGTTGGGGGACTTCAATGAAATTTCGGGTGTCGAGGAGCAAAATAGGGTGCACAGGTCAACATGTCTAGATGTATTGAGTTTTGCAACTGGATAGATGATTGTCACTTAATGGAAATGAGCATTGTGGTTTCTAAGTTCACTTGGAGAGGATCTTGGTAGAAGCGAAAAAACCGTATTTTCAAATTTTTTGATTGTGTTCTTTGTAACGTCGATTGGAGACTCAATTTTTTCGAAAAGGGTGCTAGTATTTTGCCTCGTATCCAGTCTGACCATAATCCTATTATTGTTATGGTTCAAGGGGAGCTTTCTAGTCCTCCCAATTGTTCCTTTATATTTGAAGTGGCTTGGGTTATGCATGATAATTTTAACCCTTGGATAATACAGAAATGGATATATGTGAAATATTTAGTTCCTTTGTTGGAAGGTATGACTTCACTTATTAAAGAGTAGAACAAAGACATTTTTGAAAATAACTTTAAGGGTAATAGGCTTGAATGATATTCAAAATAGCTTTCATTATGGGTACAATAGATACCTTGATACACTTGAATCTTATCGCCAAGATGAGTTGACTCAAACTCTTTATCATGAAGAGTGTAATTGGTTTCAAAAGTCCAGAGTTATGTGGATCACTGATGGTGATAGGAACACAAAATATTATCACTCCAAGACTATTGCGTTGAATAAAGAATAAAATCATGGCGCTTAGAGATGGGAAAAAGAGTGGGAGTTTGCACTGCAAAGTTAAAGGATATCAATATACGACATTTTTCTAATATTTTTTATGAAGATCAAGAAATCAAGGAGCCCATTACATCATTTTCCTCTTATCCAACACATTTGGAGAATCATCAGGTAAGTTTGCATTTTATGCCTTCTATGGTTGAAATCTAGAAAGCTCTGTTTGATATGGGTCCCCACAAAGCCCCAGGGGAGGATGGTTTTCCAGCTCTTTTCTATCAACATTGTTGGGAAATTGTGGCTCTATCTTTATAACAGTTTGTTAGTAGTGTCTAGAATGACCCTTCTCAAATTAGTTTAGCTAACAATACTCTTCTAGTGCTCATTCCAAAAGTCGACCAACAGGAGTTTCTCGTATAGTTTCGTCATATTTCTCTTTGCAATGTGATTTATAAATTGGTTACTAAAATTATGGTGAACAAAATGAAACCTTTGTTGAAATCTCTCTGCATTAGTCAAGCTTTATCCTCATGAGGAATATTCATCGTAATATTATTATATTGCATGAGATGGTTCAAACAATTAAAAGAATGAAGAGCCAGATGGTCTTTACTAAATGTCTCTGAGATTGTAAGTTTCTTGAGGAGTTAATTAATTTAATTCATCATTGTATATTTACTTTGTCTTTCAAAATTTTATGGAAGGGGAACAAGGTTGATATCTTTGCCTCATTTAGAGGTATTTGATAAGGTGACCTTATTTCTCCCTATCTTTTTGTTATTTGTATAGATCGTCTGTCGCATATTATTGTTGACCAAGTTGATGTTGGTTATTGGAAGTCGATGCGTGCTAGGCATGTGGAACCTATGGTGTCTCACCTTATTTTTGCATATGACCTTCTTTTGTTTGCGGAAGCCATAATTGAGCAAGCTTACTGCATCACAAATTGCTTGGATTCATTTTATCAAGCCTCGGGCCAAAAGATCAATGTTGAAAAGGCTCAAATATTTTTCTCAACTAATGCAGATCCTCAAATTCGACAAGAGATTAAGAAACATACGAGGTTTAGATACACTAAGTTTGGGGAAGTATTTTGGGGCAAACATAAACATGGTAGGAGCTCTAGAATTAGGTTTCAACATATTACTGAGCAGGTTCAAAGGCATTTGAGTGGTTCAAAGCAACAATGTTTGAGCTTAGTAGGAAGAATTACTTTAAGTCAGTTTGTATTGAGTTAAATCCATTAGTTTCATATGTAGTATGCAAAACTCCATACAACTATTTGTAATGAGTTGGAAAAATTATATCGAGACTTTATCTAGGGAGACAGTGAGACAACTCGTAAGGCTCATTTGATCAGTTGGGAGATTTGTTGTATGTCTAACGAGAATGGTGGTCTATACATCAAACGAATTCAGTTAATGAATGACGTTTTTCTTTTTTAAATATTTATTGACTAATCCTAATCACTTATGGTGTTAGGTTCTCTTGAATAAGCATGTCAGAAATCAAAACTTGTTGGAGAATATAATTTTCAAATCGAATGATTCTCCATTATAGATATCTTTAGTGAAGATTTGGGACAAATTTCAACAGAATATCACTTGAAAACTTGGGTATGAAAAGAAGATCAATTTTTTGCTTGATTGTTGGCCTCCAATGGAGCAACCTTTTGTTTGAAAAACCATACACAACACAAATGGAACCCATAAATCTCTATTGAGTGCAACTAGTGTACGAACACTGAAAAATCTTTGATTCATGTGTTGAGGGATTGTCCATATGCGACACTAGTATAGATTAGACTTGTTCCTACTAACAATATTACTAATTTTTACTCTTTTTATTGTAGAGATTGGATATCTTACAATCTTGGAGAGCATATTGCATAGTATCAAAGAGCTCACTGGTAATCCATATTTATGATATTGTGTTAATATCTATGGAATTTTTGAAGAAGACTTTCAACGTCCTGATAACCCAACTAGAACAATCATGCATCTTGTGAAGGAGATTGAGAATGGAAATTGTGTGAAAAAACATTTGTTAAGATTAGAAATCATGTATGTCCGTTGAAGCCGACCAGATAACAATTGGATCAAGCTCAATTGCGATGGTACTTACGAGAATTCTATATCCATTGCTAGATGTGGATGTCTTTTTTGGAATTCTTCTAGAAATTGGATTAAAGGTATGCATACAAAATTGACATGTATAATACTCTCACTGTTGAGATGTGGGCAATGTTGCATGGGTTGAAGTTAGCTTGGCAAGAGAGGATTACAAATCTAGTGATCAATAGTGACTCTAAAGTCTTGATTAATATGTTTTGTGAAGATCAAGTGGATGACCATATTTTTCCAACCTTAGTTCGTAGAATAAGAAAGATGTCTCGGTGGAATTGACATGTCAAATTCAACCATACATGACATGAAAAAAATTGTTATACAGATTGGTTAACCAATTACATTAAACAACATTGAGCTCTTCATTGTCTTAGTTCTCCTATCACATGAATTGAAAACCATCGTAGTTGATGATAATTTAGGGATCTCATTCTATAGATTTCTTTTGTACCCCAAGAAAAAAACTTCTATCTCCCTTATTTATCCATTTACTCTAGCATAAGTTCAAAAATAAATAAGTATCAAAATATATATATGCGGTTCAGTTCATGAAAATGAATCTGAAATTCGATTTGAACGATTTTCACATAAGAAAATTCAAATACATCTAATAATATTTGATTTTTTTTATATAATTTTCTTAGATTGCTTTACGATTTTTTTATTGATTTGAATGTGAAGACCTACATGTGCGAGTTTTACTACCATTTTCATTACACAGAAATAACTCACAATTTTTCCATTTTTCTTCCAACTATATTCTATAGAAACAACCCCAAAAATCGTTGCGATAGAGACATCCATCAAGGTTTGACACGCACCCAAGACCCAATTTGTTATTGAGAAAACTGGACTTTGAAAAAGCCACACAAGCGAATGAGAACAGGTTGTCAAGTCAACAAATATTTATTTTAGTTTTCAATGAAAGTAAACAATTGCAATTGGTCCGTTTAATAAATTCATCAACAACTGAAATCGATCGAACTACAATTTATTTCCTAGTATACAACATTTTATTCTTCCAATTTTATTCAATTGAGCTAAAAAAGTATTCTGAAATCAACTAAGAAAATAAAAGAGAAATTTTATGTAAAAAAAATTAATTTTTAAAATATTAATGTATTAAATGTCCTTTCACATTTAGTTTCTTTAAAAAAAAAATATTTTTGCAACATTTGTTAGCATTTGTCAATTTTATATATTTATATTCGACCAAAAAAGCACGTTGAGACTCACAATGAATCTTTTACTTAAAGAAACATTTGTTGGGTCTAACTTTCTGATATATTAAATAATGGTTATGTATTTTACTTTATAAATCGAAAATAGTCTTTTATTTGATTTAAGTATATGTCCTCATGGAAAGAACTATTCTCTTCGTCTAAAATAATTATAGTTGTTGACTATTTTATATAAATTAAGAAAAAAAATGATAAATGAACGAAAAAGAATGATAGTTTTACCAAATTACTCGTATCAACTATTGAATTATTTTCTAACTGAAAAAATGATTTATTTTCATTATCAATGGAAAGTGAAGAATAATAATTTGAGAGTGATGTAGATTCCATTAAATAGATGATACAATTGGAATAAAGTAATTAAAGTTGTGCATTAGAAATCAAAAGTGAGGATTATTTTGGGACAAATATTTTTTTTTTCAAATGTGACAATTATTTCGGGATGGAGGAAGTATTAACAATACTTTTTACAAGTATACAAATGACTCGTTAGGTCGAATTTAGTGTTTCTCTTACTCGATCCCAACATTTGACTGAGCTAAGTTTTTAGATCCTAACTTGTCCCTTAACTCGACCAAATCTAATGAGTTGCAGGTTTAGTAAGGACGAGATGAAATAAAGACGAGGTTGAGTTGGTCCGAAGACTAGTTGTCAAATAGTATTCTTTTAAAAAAATATTAATATAAAGTAACTCATAACAAATCACATACGGTTAACATTGGTCAATACATTCCAGAGTAGTAACTCATAACATTGTTTTATAAACTCTAAGTTATTAAGTTAGTGATCATCTGATTGGTAATTACTTTAGAGAGAGTGAATTAGTAATAATGTAAAATAATTATTTGTCCTTAAAGTGATTTAGAATGTGACAACTAATCTGAGGGGTCACGTGAAACCCAACCTTTTTTCTACTTTTTTTTGTCTTGTCCTTATCTTTTATGAGATCTGATCATACCAAATCCATTGTTTATTGGCTAGAACGAATTTGTGAGACAATCATATCTTGTACACCTTTAAGACTAATTTTCATTCTTCTGCACTTGTATTTAGACGGACATTATTGTATCTCTCTATCTGTCTTTTCATTGCGCTGAAGTATGATTTTTAATAAATGAATGAAATTTATTAAATATAACATAATAATAACGGTACATTTTGGCATAAATTATCAAATAGGAAATGAGTTAATAGAAGGTGAAGATGATATAAGAAAGTAGAAGAAAATAATTAAGGAATAGAGAAAGAGAGAAACAAATTGAATCAATTTTCATGACGACATCTATAGTCAATCGATTTTTTAGAAAAATTATAATTAATCATATTTTGTATTACCTGCTATTTTAGATGTTAATGAAGTGATTTAAATTTATTAAGATAAAATTATATTTATTATATTCATTGAGTCATTGTTAAAATCTCGTTGAAAATCTCTAACAATATTTTTTCGTATTTTGGATCGTCGAATGATTTTTATCAGATGAGAAATATTCAAATAAACTCAAAATTCAATTATAATTTATAATAATAATTCTAGTTAAAACTAGATGAAGTTTATAATATTTTTAGCAAAAAATATATGCAAGAATATTTTCTTTGGTCGCATAAATTTTTATATTAAATATTTATCCGCAAAAAATTTACAGTAGATTTTACCATTAGTGAGTCAAAATAGTGGCTGTCAACGAACGGGGGATAGAAAACATAAAATAGTTGTGTAAAAAAATGTGAAAGGGACGTTGGTAAATGATGAATCAGGCCCTAACCAAGGAAGGAAAATGACCAACCAAGTCCTACCAAATAGTCAAATTGGAAAACAATCCCAAGACCCCCCGCTTAGGTTGTACAACTCGCTCCTCCATCCTAAATAATTTTTTTATTACTATTATTATCAGACAAAATTATGATTCCAATTTTTAAGTTTGTTTTATTTTTTAGATTGGTCCTTTTTAAGTTTTTCTTAGCTTGAAAGTATGTTTGATTAGTTCTTAAAAGTATGTTTGTTTGAACATAAGTTTGTGTTAAATTATAAATTTATTATTATTTTTTTAATTTAAATATATTAACTTACACCAATTTTTGACATATTTAAATTTATTATTATTATAAAAATTTAATTTATATATATTGTCAATTTAAAAAGTGTTTATAATATTAGTACATTATTACTATTAAAATTATGTCTATTAATGATTGTGATGTGCTATTACATTGACAATTACACTCTTAATATATAATATAATTAAAATAAGATGTCAAATTCTCTTAAAATTTATTTTTGATGTAAAATACAACTTAAGTTCATTAATATATTAATATATTACCCTATTTAAGAACATTTACACTACTCAACACTTAAGTTGATATAGATTTTGTAAAAAATAGTAAAATGTGTTTTTAAATAATTTTTTAGACATCGTAAACTTTGAAAAATGTCATATAAAATCTTAAAATGAGTACATGATAGATAATAGAATATGTTTAAACCTAATATTTTTGA
>JBBPBT010000623.1:1535425-1551671 GCA_037974875.1 Cicer bijugum
ATTATAAAAATCTATCTAACAAAAAATTAATTTTTTTAATAAATAATAAGTTAAAACATAATTTTTTATTAATCTTTTATTAATAAAATTTAAATTTTTACAGAAAATATTTTTATAATATTCTAAACATACATAGAATAAATCATTCAAAAATTTAAACCATACATATAAATTGACTTAAAAACATAAACCAATAGTATTGATAAATAAAAATTTAAAATATTAGTTTGAAAAATAATTTTAAAAAGATTAAAGATAAAATATGTCATATTTATAGAAATGAAAAATATATTTAACATTTATTTAAAATATATTTAACATTTATTTATAACATTTATTTATAATATATATAAATAAAAAAAATAAGCCGATGTGTTGATTGATCGTGTAAAGTAAAGAAAATAGAATCCGTGAGGGGAAGAAAAGAATCTGTCTGGATCGATCTGACCGTAATAATAATAAAAACATCATATCATCCATCGTCTACCGGAGAAGAGAGTGATCATATTCATCGATGATACTCCTCCAGTCCCATTCTAGATTCTTGCTTCAAACTTTGCTCAATCGGGTTCACAAGTTAGTATTCTTCTTTCTTTCATTCACCAAAACGCCTGCGTTTTGGTACTCCTACTACACAACGCTACTCTCTCTAATCCTTTTCTAATTATGCTTTTATTATCTCTTTCAGTATTGAAAAAGGTGTTGAACTCGATCACCACTGGGTTGAGTTTGACGATGTTCGATATCATATTCAGGTATGTAATAAATCACTGCTTAAACTAGGTTTTTTGAGCTTGATAGTTTTGTGTTGCGTATTTGATCAAGTAAAAATAATTGTAGGTGTCAATGAAGAATCCTCATATTTTCTTGCTATCAGTATCGTTGCCTACTCCATCTTCAGAAACTATTTTTGTATGTGGACTTCCTTTTGGAGCCATTGAAGCTATAAAAGCTGCGTATGGTAGTCATGTGCAGATTCTTGATCCCCCAAGGGATGGCTTTAACCTTACATTGAAGATAAATCTGTCTAAGATTCCTGCAAATCAAGGTACATTGGGGTTTTTATTAGGATGTAACAATAACTTTTTATTCTCCATTGTATGAGAAGTTTTTTCGTTTTAAGCTGAATTTATCAGCTTCTATAATCATTTCTATGCATTGAAACTATTTATTAGTATTGCATTTTCGTTACTACGTAAATTATTTGCACCTGTTTTGGACCTTTGGTTTCAGGAATTTACATTTGCTATAGTTGTTAGATAGCTTTTCAATTCAGGTTAAGTTGGTAATTGAAGTACTCTGTGATTATTTTCAATTTCGATGAGGCTGACTTTGTAGAGTAATGTAATTAACGGCATATTGGCATGTATGATCTACTCGTGCTTTGGATTGCCTATATCTTAGCTTCTTTGTGTTTTGGTTCATATTAATGTTGTTTGATGCGAAACTCAATGGAGGACAATGATTCTTGATGGAAATAGAAGTAGAAATTAATAACTAGATTCAAGTATCTGTAGTTTCATTTACATAAAAGGTAGCATGCTTATTACTCATTTTGTATGTAAGTTTTATTTAATTCTAGGAACATATATTATTATATAGTATAAAACTTGTTGAGTAGTCTCAAGCAATTTCGAAATTTAACTTCCTAAAGTTATCTTAATGTTTCTCAAATTGGTATTAGAGCGGGCAACAGTCCCACTTGGTTTGCCTCTCAGTGCCATGGCTGTGCATCTGATCTAGTAGAACTTGTATCTTAACAATCATCAAAGGGAGTTGTCGGTCAGTCTAGAAATTGCCAATCAGAAAACTTGTCATGCACTTTCTTGCGCCGAATGCTGATTCTTCTTTTGGTATGTGGTGTTCTTGTGTTGCTGGCCTTGTAGCCATTCGCCGTGAAACCTGTATCATTCTACACATGGCTTGTCCTGCTATCAATTTAATTGAGAATCATAGTCAGTGGGGTAAACTTGATTATCAACTCTGTTCTTTGTTTTGATGATCTCTTGAACCAACTATTTTGGTAAATTTCAAAGACTTTCAAGAACAATCATACTTTTTAGAAGAGCTCAACATGTGTTGCTATTAGCATTGAAATGCTCACTTTTTTTGGAAACCGTGTTTCCGTTCTGGTTCGACACTCCATCATTATTGTGTAGTCCTTTTGGAAATCTCTTGCAGTCACCATTACTGCTATTGGAGAGTTTTTTTGGTGATCTTTCTATCTGAAGCCAGCATGAATAGGCTTGCCGGTAGCTTATCTACTAGTCAAAGTTTCAGTATTAACAAGCTTGACACACGCCAGTCTTGTTAGCCATGCATCTCTCCCCCATGTGCTTGTCTAGCAATACTTAAGGCCTTTGATTATGCCGTCTGTTTCTTGTGCCACAATTGCTTAGATTCTCTATACTGGGGTTTGCTCAATCCCCTTCGGATGTTTTTCATGACCTTTGTTGGCTGCGTTTTACTTTTAAGCATTCTCAAGCAACCCATATCCTCCAAGACCTCTTGTAACCCTTTGAAATCGAGGCTTTTGTTTTCACCAGCTACGTCAGTGCTCAGTACACTAACCACGACAAGCTAGATGGTATCAATTGTGATATTTGGGTAGCTGAAATGAAGTTTTGGCTTTGTGATCAACTTTTAGGGCCTTATCAGGCCCACAGGATGTGAGCCTTGATACCAACTTGAAATTGGGACAAAGAATGATTTGAATTGCTTGAGTGATTTACTCAATCAACAATCTTAAAAATTGAAGTTATGGGATGCAAACACACAAATCATTTTAGATTTAACATGTCCTTGGGTTTGAAGTATGGAAAAAACACTATCCCAGTCTACCTAGAAGAATGGGGTGAAACGAATCAAACTCTACACCATGTCCCCACATGGTCATAGAGACTTAGATACTATGTTGTCATTGGGGAAAAGCACATGGTTTTGTATTTTACAAAATCAATAGTTTTTCCTCTAAAAAGTCTGCAACATTTTGATTCTAAACTTTCCTAAACACAAAGTTCATATGTAAATGCAGAAATCTCCTATACTTAAGAAACATGATATCTCGTGTATAGATATTGAGAAATCTTGTACGATGTTATTTTCAGCAATATTCAAAATTCTTGTATAGATATATTTTGATTACTCTTCTCGTAAAGTCTTCTGATCTTTAATGTTCTAAACTCTAGCCTGCCAAATTTTTCACGTTACATAGATAAAGAACATTGGTTTTAAGTTTGTCACATACCTTGTATTTTTTTATTTATTTACTATATTTAGTATTATTGGGTAAAATAATATAATTTTTTGAAAAAATATTTGTCGCATATTTTTATAATAACCTTACCAAAGTATAATCTCTTCACTCAATGTCAGCAAAGTAAAATTTTAAACCCTCTATGTTTATGTTCTAATATGCCTTGTCTTTAAGTTCTTGATTGGTGAAAAAGAAAGAGGAATTTCGTGGTTAAATTGTTTGGTTGTTGATGCTGTTCTCTGAAAGTTGATGATTTGATCTTGTGCAGATCAAAGACATGCATTTTTGGTAAAAGTTGCATCAGTAAGGGAGGTCGTCCTTGGTGCACCACTAAGAGTAATTTTAAAACACCTTGCTTCAAGAACTGTTGCTCCGGATATGGATCGACTTGTTGCTCTTGTTCATCGGCCAAAGGAATCGTTTTTTCTTTTGCCTCAGGTATGGTAGTTGATGCAACTTTATGTTATTGAAATTTTCATCACTACTTGGGATATTTTATTCACATTTGCTTTTCTTTGTACTCAAAGCAGTAGTTCTGTAATCCATCACAATCCTAGATGCTAGATTGACTTCCTTTTAGCTGTAATATTGTTCTGTGTCTTTATACAATATAAGGGAGCTTTAATAGAATAGAGAAGATATGTATAAAGGAAGGGTACTAGATAAAGAGCAAAAAATAAGAAAGGAAGAGATACTGGAGAGAGATGCTTAGAGACAGTTACAGAAAAACCCTCTGAACGGGCCATTTATGAACATTAACATCATAATTGAACAGCAAAAATACAGTTTTTGTCAAAGAAGTTTCCAGGTGTGGGCTATTTGTGGGCGAATTAGTTCCTTCACACACTACAGTATTAGAATAGGAGAGAAGGAAAATTAGCTGGGGATAGTTGGGCTATTTGTTGGTAAGAGGAGATTCGTTAGAAAAATAAATAAGGGATGGAAGTATGAAGGAGATTATTGTGTACATTTGATAGTTGCATATGAAATGAGATATCCTTTGTGAAAGGAAAACCCTTGGGGAGAATTCTATTCTTCATTTTATGTTCAATTTTCAGTATTACACTTTTATTCTTCTGATTCTTTCTTTCTTTCTTTCTTTCATTTCAATCTCATTGGGTTCTTACCAAATTGGTCCAACTCGTTGGATCTCTCATCTGAGAGAAAAATGATGAAGGGACCAGCGATAAGTCATGGAGCCTGAATACGTAGTATGACTCAAGTGCAATACAACACATATATAGGGATACAAGAAATGTTTTAAATTCAAGATACAATGCGATCTGAATATGTTTACAAAAGTCTATAGATAAACTTATTTTTATGTATGCTTGTAAAAAAGAGACATTAATCGTTCTTCATTAATATATAAATATGACAATCACAATATAAAATGATACTTGTGATCATAACAAAAAATGTTGAGTTTTTGCCTTTAACATAATATATTCTAACCCCTATGTTAGGGTATCAACGAAAACATCTTTTGTAGAACTCAAAACAAGTCTCGGTTCAATACAATAGCCAACAAGGCAACATTTAAGATGGACCACTTGAAAAATAGTCCATTGGTACATTATTGTGTTGCAGCCATTGATTATTATTAAAATAAATAATTAAGGGTTGAGACTAAATACTGGCAATCAATTAGAACCAAATTCGATATGGCAGTATGCCCAATTGAAGTCGATGCTCTGTTTCACCATGTTCTTCTCTTTGGAGACAGTTCAATGCACAGACAAACGTTTACAAATCGATTACCTGAGGCGACTGCACAAAAGAAGACGGCGGCAACTGTTGCGAGAAAAGATTGATGCAGGTTGTTCTCTGCTTCTTTTCTCATCTTTGCTCCGTTTCATTGCTCCTCACCTCAACTTTGACTCCCAACTCATCATGTAACTATTACAATTTCCAACGGGAAGAGGAAGGGAAATTGACGACATTTCCTCATGGTTAACATTTTTATTATCAAGAACTAGTAATCGATTCAAATAGATTTATGGATTAGGGTTTTGAAGTATATCATTTGCTGTTTCTATCTCTAAATATGGATGTTTTTAATAGCTCTATCATTCTTATCCCATGGTTTATGTTCAATCTCAAGGTTCTGGTTCTTCATTTTCTAACTTAGTAAGAACAAGTTTTCGATTCCCAACTCATTGGTTAACATTTCCTCTTCTCGTCTTTGCTCTGTTTCATTGCGCCTCACCTCAACTTCGACTCCTAACTCATCATGTAACTATTACAATTTCCAACGGGAAGAGGAAGGGAAGTTGTCGACATTTCCTCATGGTTAAAATTTTTATTATCAAGAACTAGTAATCGATTTAAATAGATTTATGGATTAGGGTTTTGGAGTATATCATTTTCTGTTTCTATCTCTAAATATGGATGTTTTTAATGGCTCGCTCATTCTAATCCCATGTTATATGTTCAATCTCAAGTTTCTGGTTCTTCATTTTCTAACTTAGTAAGACAACAAGTTTCCGGTGCAGTATACTAATAATGGTTTAGGGAAGGGCAGGAATGCCTATCGAGTTGCCATTGAAGATAACATTTTGGTATAAGAAAAAGAAATGAAGGACGTTGCAAAGGGTCAGAGGAGTTGTAGAGAAACAGGAAGTAACCCGAAGTAACTTGTTACTTTACTTGTGTACCAATGCACCACTTCTAAAGTGGGGGTAGGGTATTAGGCATGTAGCCAACGATTCAAACGCATCTCCACCAAATTATTGTCGATTTCTAATAGATTCTTCCTCTTGTCCCCCATTATCATCATCCAGAAAAAGCAGAGCTTCTAAGACCAATTCATCAAGAAGCAACTTTGCCAATTCAAGAAGCCCAACACCATCATCAAGTGGATCTCATTCATTTACAATTTTCATGATCTATTGATACTTTTTTCAATTGTATCTAGGCTAAATATCCCTCATCTATTGTTGTATTGTTCTTTGTTCTCCATAAAGACTTGAAATTGCATATAAGGATTACTTTAGCCATATCTCTTGATGTGGGATCTCAATACACCCACCTCATGCCCAACATTGAACATTTGAAGTGAAGCTTGTAGGATTGGACATTATGCGGGTGACCAATAATAGATTTAGGATAAACTCTTCTACTATCTATGGTTCGGGCTAGGTCTAACTCAATTTCAAAAAAGCTAGCTTCTGGTGTTTTTTTCCCCATCTGTAAGAACCAAGTTATCACCTTAAGTCTTGCTCTCGCTGTGTTTCCCAAGTCCTGGTAAGTGGCTTAGCAAATTTTTCTCAAAGTTTGCAGGACATAACCAATTTAAAATACTTAAATATATATTAATGATAAATTTCAGCTGATCACTCTAGGATAAGGAACAAAAGGTTTTTCTCAAACGGAGCAAAGCTGCCCAATCCTCAACTTATCACTTCGGTAGACACCCTTAAAATAACATGTCCTTTACTGCTTCACCACAAATAGAATACAATGCCTAATCTTACCCCACATTGGTTGTTGTGTTATAGAACCCTTCTTAATAAACTTATCCTTTAGTAAAGATATTAGGAGACAGTTTGATTTGTGTGGTCTTCGAACCTGCAACAATAGGTGCTTTTAGTTTTTAGTTAGTAAACAATAAAAGTGAAAAATAACAAAAGAAAAAATTATTTAATTTGAATCTACTGTGTTTCAAAGTTTAATTTTTGTCACACTGCCTTTACAAGATTGATGTATGGAATTGGTCTATTTAAGTTATTTGATAGGGAAGCATCCCTTAGGGTTAGATGATGAAATAGTTTTGTTTTATTGACAGGCGGATAAGGTGACTGTGGTGTATCCTATGAGATTCAACGATTCGATAGACATTGTCCTTGCAACTTCATTCTTGCAGGTATGGTTTCTTAGGTAATTTGTTTCTTGGCAGGGTTACAGGGATGAAAAAGAGCAGGCAGAGAGTGGAACATTTTTGCTGCATCTTGCATACCATTCTTGTGTGGTGCTTTGCTCTTTGTTTGGGTGTTTTGACGGTTTCAACTTTTAAGCTTTATTATAATTTAGGAATTTGTCGAAGCCAGACGTACAGCTGGACTTAATAATACACCTCCTTGTTCGTGGTCTCATACTCCTCCAGTGGAACTGAAAGGAGTATCTACTGATGCATTATCTGCAAATGCAGGATTTGTATCATTTGGTTAGTGGCCAGATAAGTTGTCACAATGTTTTATTTGTTTTTGCTACTATCACCGCAATGTAATATGTTCAACTTTGCAGTTATCTTCCCTCGTCATGTTGAAGGCCCGAAACTGGATCGGACAGTATGGAGTCTATCAACTTTTCATGCTTATGTTAGTTATCATGTTAAGGTTGGGAGTTTCTCTGTACTAATGTTCTTCAGTTGCATGCATTAATATGATATTACTTCACATGTTCATTATTGAGTCACAGCAATGCTCTTAGAGAGCTTTGATTTGTTGTCATATATTACCATCTTTTAGACTTTTACATATTAGATATGATTATTTTAACTTAAGTGACAATTTAAAAAAGTTTTATACACAGAATCATATCTCACAATGACAGCACATAATGTTATTTTCTAAAATATCTTAACAATTTTTTAATAGAAGGATATGATTGGATGTCCGTATATAAATCTTTTACACTGTCGGTACATAGTAATTAAATCCTATTTACATAAATTCATAAGTAAATCTTAAAATATACGAAAATTTGATGAAAAGATAATTCAGTGCATCAAACTTCGTATCAATAAGTTATAAGATAATTAGTGCAAGTAAAACTCTTCAAATCCATACTAGGATATAAGAATCCAACACTTTCACAATTTTAGTCATGATAAAACTCAAATTAATAAAAAAATTTAATCTTGCGAACTACAATCATTTACATATACTCTTAATCTAAATATTTGCTAAAATGACTGTATTCAAATATACATTTTAGAAATAAGTTAATTTATATGATAGTTTAATGAATGTATGGAAGTTATATATATTAGAGTATGATAAATTTGGAAACCAAAAGTTTGTTATTTTAATCCACATATAATGTTTAGATATGGATTTATTCAAATCTGAAACCAAGTTTTTGTTGTTTGACAAAAAAGATCTGTAAAATATTTTACGGATGATTTAAATTATTTAAAGTATCATTTTTATGGAAAAACCAAAGAAGCACTGGCAGAATGCGGTAGAGAGAGGGTATGATAATATGTTATGGATCTTGCTGATGTATATTTGGGCACGAAAAATTGTCTATATAACAGATGGAAGAAGTAATGCTAAAGGAAGGGATTATATTGTGGAAAGGAATTGGAAGTTTCTCCTAAGACCTGTATATGTTTGACTGTCAAATGATGCATTTCTTTTTATTTTTACAATAAACCTGCCTAAGAGATGTTTGATTACGCTACAATTATACATATTTGTAACAGTGCTCTGAAGGATTTATGCATACTAGGATGCGTCGTCGCGTGGAGTCCTTGATTCAGGTAATCTTGCACGTTGTTTTACTTGTTCAATTAAACTTTTGTGGTAGCTCATAGTAGCATTTTTATCAGTAACTCGCCCTAATTTGAAGTTGTTGTTACTGCATATGCTTGACTATAAAAAGTAACACAGCTCATACTTGTTATTACATTAATGGTTAGACTTGAAATCAATTAAAAATTGATCTTATTGTTATTTGACGACACAAAACAACTATATATACAAGTTGTATTGTACATAAAAAGGCATCCCCGGAAACTAATGGTTGAAAGAGATCAGAACTGTGAATCTACTAAGGAAGCTAAATAACAACATTGAGGAATAATAGCAAATAATGAAAGAATAAAAGAAAAAACATAGATAATAAAAGATAATCAACACTCCCTCTCTAGCTAGTTGAAGCATATATATCATATGCATCCAACCCGGCCAGCTCATGAGCACCCCAATAGGTGAAGTACATATGTCATCAGCATCCAACCTGTTACCCTTAAAGAACATGACCTTCACAGACATGTAAAAATGATGTGTAGAAGGGGAATAACAAAGGTACCCTTTATGAACTCTGGAATAGCCTAGGAGGAGAACACATTCAATAGTGTGAGCAAACAACTTATCACAATCAAGAGCGAGATCATGAACAAAGCAAGGAGAACCAGAAACACGTCGAGGAGGGGTTCCTTTTGATGCAAAGTGAGTGAGGAGTCTCGTTGTCTAGAACCAAAGATAACATCCAGTTTATTAAGTATCTAGCATTTAGAACAACATCTACCAAATTTTAAAGGTGCAGTAAGTAGGGAAAATTCCCTTACTTTTTTTTTTATATATATATATTGTCCTACTATTGGCTTGTTGTTATTGCAAAGGAATGCACCTAATTTGATTTAACTGGCAACCAAGAGCCCAACTACAATGCCACAAATTATATTTCATCCATTGAAGAATTGGTATGATAGAAGTGAATTGTACTGTTGCATTGGCCAATGACAATCTCCATGTTTCTAATCAATTGCTTTTTGTCAGACATAAGTGCATTGGTGATCATTTTTCCTTAAACAATTTGTTGGCTTACATAGTATAGTTTGTAATAAGACCTATGCTTATTTTGTAGGCTTTGGGTCGTGCTAAACCAGATCCTGAGAATTCAAAGAAAACTTCACACAACAGATCCTTCCAACGGCTGGTTCGTTATGTGAATGCTTAATAAGCTGTGATGTTTTTATTTATAAATTCTTTTTATTTTGTTTTTATGATAATGTTGATAATACTCAAATCTGAAAAAAAATTACACTGGATTATAGAGCCTCAAGGATTCAAGAACCAACTCCTTTTCATAAAGGTGAAGCTTGATGAGAAAGTAAAGATGTTCGGCTTCTTTGGACTATAAAATCACCAACCAAGGAATTGCTGGTGCATGTTTGCAGAACGTTCCATGTGCTTGTAACTTGAAGATGCAATTCTTCTTTTTGACCTCTACAAGCTCAGTATCTAATGAATTGCTGGCTTATACTTGCAGACTGCCCCAGGTGCCTGTAATTTATTCGTAGGAAAACGGATACTAATACAAGATAAACGTCCAACCAAATTAGTTATGAAAAAAATGTAGAATTGTTTATCATCTGAGGCATTCATCTTTTTTTCCATTTTATTGTAAATTTGTTGATGCAAGTTTGAACTTGCAAATGAGGTGGTATGAATAGGCTGCTTTAGCATTTTAAGATATTTTTAGTTTAAACAGATGCAAGACCATGTAGTTGCAGTTCAAATTCATTGTGTTTACTAGTAAAATTATTCATGGTTCTTTCAATCTCTTTCCATGTACATCCTTTCTTATCAGAACTACAAAATTGTAGTTCATCAGACCTGAAAAAGATATGTCATAGGTGCATGGTATTGGTAGAACAGGCAACATGCTTGGAAGCTTGTAATTACAAGAAACAAGCAGTTGAAGCTTTTGGGCCGTATTCACGTGAGAGTTATCTTGCAACCACATTACTTCTTAGACTTGTTGATAATGTTACTTGGCAGTTGTATTTTGTTAGTTTTTAATAGAGTAAACCCTAAAAATTTAGTCCTTAAAGTATATTTTTTTCTCCTACTTAGTTTTCAAAGTGTATGAAAATAATAAATAGTGTTTAAAGTATATATAAATTTGTTCGGTTAGTTATTGAAGCATATGAAGGTTATCAATTTTAATCTCTTAACATCATCATAGTAAGTCTAACATGACATAATTTTATATAGTTTGGCATTCGGTTACAATTTTTTTAAACAAATGGTACTATCTCCGTCGCAAAATATAAGAAAAAAAGGGGATGCATTGTTTAAATTTAGACAAAATATATCTATTTTTTTTATTTATATTTTGAGATGGAAAGAATATATATTAAGAAACTAATATTGAAATTTTATATTGAAAATGCATTGGAAGTTGTATTTTTAATTTTTGAAAAGTTTAAAATTTATACCTTTCAATGTAAAATTTATAATTTTAATTTTCTAACAGGATATAATTTTTTAGATGCTAAAGTCAGTTTTTATTTTATTTTATTTTAATTTACGTCATAGAACATACATAATATATGGTCTAAACCTAAACAATTTCATAGATTCTCCATAAATACAACTAGCATAAACACTACACCAAGTCATCTGCATTGACTAGAGATTTATTTCATTTCTCAAAAGTTCAACCAACTTTATGAAGTTTGGTTGGCTTTAACATCATTTTCCCCCTTAGTTAGCTAGAATTTGAAACAAAAGGTAACTCTGTTAGTTTGAGCATTTTAAAACCAAGTCACCAATGGCAATAATTAATAAACACTCTTGGTGGAACCATGTGTTACATTGTATATTCGAGTTTGGTTTTAGGTAGGGGCACAGAGTAGTGTATTGGACACCTTTCATATTTGTTCCACTCTGTGAGCTGTAAATTTCTTACCTGCATTCATTCAGCTGTATTTTATCATAACATAATATATAATATTATCTTTAAAATATCTAAAATCAATTATTTTCATTTTCATTGACAAACTAACTATTGATAATATCTAAAATCAATTATTTTCATTTAACTATTGATTTTCTTTTAGTAACTGTAATCATAAAATAATTACATAATCAATAATTTATATATTTTCTTTTAGTAACTGTAATCATAAAATAATTACATAATCAATAATTTATATATTCTATCGATATATAGTCATTAATTTCATTCTTCAATATATTAGTTTTTGCATCAAACTAAAATAATTATTTGGATTAAAAAGTATTTGATTCTTCTAAAATTAATTTTAATCTTTAGAAAAAATTTGTTATTTTTACTCCTTAAATTAAATTTAACACTAAACGAACAATTTTTGCATTTAATTATGTGGACTAAAATGAATAAAAATTACGGAGACTAAAATCAAATTTAAAGGACTAAAATATATTTAATCCAAATTATTTTATTTTTATGTTCTCAATTAATTAAGAGAGATTGAAAACTCCATGGGATTAATAACAAATGAAGCAACAAAAAGTGACAATTTTAATTTTTGCAAGTGAGCTTCAAATACAATAAATGAAACAAGTAGCAACCCGTGATAGAATGCAAGTTCAAATTAAAGCAATTTATCTATCAATTTTCAAATATGAGAACCAAATTAAATTACCCTTCCTATGTACTTTTTAGATATTCTCAAACAAAATGGTCCCACATATAATGAATGTTCCTACACTCCCTCATATTAAAATTTCAAAGATAATCAAAATAATATAATAATCCCTATACAATACAATGCCAATTGAAATGAATGGAGGGGACCCAATTAAAACTACTATTAACTTTTTATGTAATGTCATACCAACGGTTCTAAATAAGACTTAAAAAAAAAGCTATTTTTCCTCTCATGAATTTTCACTTCTCACCAACCTAGTTTTGAGTGAAAAATTGAAGTTATGTGCTTGCTACTCTGAATCACTTTCCAAGCTTTCCATTCCTTTTAAGCCTCTACTACGTTTTTGCTGCATATTCAAGACAACCCCAAAAACATTATTTCACTCTTCCATAATTCATATAACATCATAACAAATCATACATATATAATTTCACTATGTAGATACAAAAAGTTAATCAAATGTTGTATAATAATAGTATTCTTCATAATATTAACAAAAATAAACAATATAAAGCAATGAATATGCTTTTAATCACTAAAATAAACCAAAATGTCCCTTTAGTCCATAGTATAAATTCTTTATGTTTCAGACTTTAAAAAATGTATTAAAAATTCTGTTATAGAGATTAAAAATATATTTAACCAGATGAATAAAGTGGAATGAAGGAAAGAGGTAATGTTACCTTCTTGACAGATTTCTTCTCCCTAACCTCATATCTGCTCTTTGTTAGATCTGATAGCCACATCCCAGGAAAACAATACTGTAAACCAATAATAATGATATTAACTATCACAAGGAACCAATTTGTATCTTTGTTCTAATTATAAATTATTAACAATGAAACACAGATACTGACATAGACACCAGACACAACACTGACACGTCGACATCAGTAATAATTTGAGAAAATGAATGAATTGAATGCAATCAATGTATCAGTATTCCTAGATGCATTGGTCATCAAGACAGACATTCGATCAGAACTCTCGGTACTACAGAGATTATTAAACAAGCATATAATAGAAGTTTGAGAGAAAAGAAGCCATATATAGTTGTATATCTCTTTTACTTAGCTTTGTTTTTTCTATCTAGTAATAATACCTGAAGAGTTCTGTCAACGTTCTTAGCTCTCTTCTTAGGTCTTTGAGGGATTTTTGTCCCTTTCATTGCAAGAAAGTCATCTTCTTTTTCCTTTCTTGAAAGAGCAATGTATATCTTTGGCCACTCAATTACCTCAACACTGACTTTCTCTTCATTAGTAGCAGCAGTAGCATTCGGAACTCGACCTTCGTGTTTCGATTTAATTGAAGATGAATCAACATGATGACCATTCATGAATCTCTCAGTGGCTTTTGTTGTTGATGAAGGCTTCTTACACTTTGCTGATCCAGAAGAAGGCTGCACCCTTAGTTTTTGTGCTGCAGATCTAGAAACAATTTGGTTTATTCTTGAAGGCGTTTCGCTTGCTGTTCCAGCAGCTGTTGAAGGATCTTCCAAATTCCTGACCATGTTTCAAAATAACGATGTTCAAATTACTACTTGTGTCTACGTGTCAGTGTCATGCTAAGTACCAGTGGTCAGTGTCGTGTTAAGTGTCAGTGTCGTATGAAGTGCCAGTGTTTGTGTTTTCATTGCATCAAGTTCTAGTAAACTCTTACAAGTCCAAAGATAAGATAAGTGAAAGGACACAGCTTAATTCCATAAAACCTTGTTATCAAGTTTAAGTTAAGTCAATCAAATTGAATAGAAGAAAAGATACATCAAGCAGAAAATGAGAAGCATAAAGAATAGAAGGAATTTGCCATAAGTATGACTGCAATATCTATGACAAAATAAAGGGCAAAATCATAACAAGGAGATCTAGAGAAAATTGGAAAGAATTTTGGAATGACAAAAATGGGTCACTCAAATATTTCAAATGTGATATAACCAAAATGTTTTTCATTGACAAGAAAACCATATAAGAATATTGAAACTAAAATAAGCACAAGCAAATCTATGTTTTTTATATATATAAAACTAAGCATAATTAAGAAAGTAAGATAGAAATGAAAATGTTGATTAATACCTAGGGCTATTATGTTTTCTACCTCTGCCATTGGAGGCAGTAAGTGGAGGTGGAGGTGGCATAGATGCAGAAGAAAATTTGGCTGGAAGAAGTTTCCTTTGAACAGAAGATGATGAATCTTCAATGGAAGTTCTAGAGACTCTTGATCTCTTTCTATGACCCCATTTCAACAACACATCACCACCACCACTTGGACTAGTGCTGTTGTTGCTTGTGCTATGACTTGTCTCAGTTGTTTTTTGAGGAGAAGAATCAAAAGGGGACATGTTCTTGTTATGCTTTTCCAAAGAAAGGACCATATATGATATTATATCAACCAATCTCAAAACTTTGCTTTCAAATGCTGCTCAACTTTGTAGCATTTGTACTGTTACTAAGGTTGTTATTATTATTTTTTTATTACCATGTCATGGCTGCAAAATATTCATTGTAGTTTAACGGTAACTAATCTCTCTCACATTATCTCAATCTAACCATTAAACTCTGACTATCATTTCCGTAAAATTGGTTAGACACATAAGTTAAATTCTTTTCTTTTAACTGAATTTTCGTGGTACACAAAAGTCAGATATCAAATCCCTAACCACTTACTTAAAGTGTCTGAATCCCTAATTACTTTGACCAACCACGAATCAGACCTAATGTTATTATTATTAATTATTGGGTTTATATAAGTTTTTATTCCCACATTCCCACTATGCATCCATGTGCTATCCCCCATGATGTTCCCTTTTATTCCATTTTTTTTTTGTTCCTTAAACTCATATAATCAAAAAGTAAAATAAAAAATTAAATATGTATAATCAACAGCCATATCACCACTAAGAAGTCAATTTCATTCCAGATAATGATCACATTGATAGATGTCTACAGAGTAACATAAACATTATATTTGTTTTTCTTCCATATAATTGATTTAAACAAAAAAGAAAAAGTGCAGCAACAAATGTACAACAAAGGCATGAAGCAAAGATGAAAAGGAATAAGAATAACCTCATGATTATGTTGGTTGCAGCACACAAAGCAATTGTTGTTATGATTGAAAAATCTAATTGTTGTTATAACCCAGAAAATTGGCCTAACACGCGGTTTAATTTTACAAAAGGGGTACAGTCACATTGTGTAGTAGTTATTGTGAGAATCGTTGAGTTATTTTATTTTTAATGTAAACACATATAGCCTTAAATAATTATCTTCACCATTAATCCTTTATATGTCTAATTTACTTTTTACTTTTATCTTAAAATTTTAGTTCTTTTAAAATAATATTTTTCTTTTATATTTTTAAAAATCTGAATATATGTATTAAAGAATTTTTTTACTTAATAAATAAAAAAAATTAAATGCAATTATCGCTATGAAAATCTCAAATTACCTTCCGTTTAATTTTTAATAAGTTTTTATATATCAGTTTATATCAATTCATTAGTTGTATTTTCTGCTTTACACATTTACCATTATTTTTATCTTACTTGTCATTTTTCTCTTCACAACTTAGCATAGGTTATAGGTTTTCATAAATTTTGTTTTATTTTTGGATTTCTCTGTATCATTATTTTTTTATTGTGTATGTTTATTTATTAATTTTTAATAAATACTCAATTATATTGATCAGTTTTAAAATGTGTCTGCAAAATGGATTAAACTAATAAAATTTTCCAATTTAAACTATTTCTAAAAATTTACATGAAAGAAATTTGAATCTAATATATATATCTTATATCCATTGGTATGTGCAGAGCATTATGTAAGTTGGTATGAGTAAAATATTAT
>JBBPBT010000623.1:1564217-1574496 GCA_037974875.1 Cicer bijugum
TTATGTTTCATAACCATATATACAAGTTTAATAGGAATAAATTAATACTAAGATATATTTAGGTACAGGTAATTCATAATGCCATTTGCATTATTTTAATTACCATAAATTTTCTATGTATTGTATAAAATAGTTTAATGTTTATACACTATCAAGCTAAAAAGTTATACATAATCAATACATCATAGTTAATCATGACCACGACTTTAAACGTAATTACAATAAGAATCAAACATATATTATGATTTAATGGTTATGATTGACTCATAGTACAATTTTATTTTTTTTACAATTATAGTGTATTTGAATTAAATTATTGTATTAAATATTAAAATATTATGAGAAAAAGGGAAGTGTCCACACATATAAAAAGTTTTACATGTCATCCAATCATTACCATGTATTCCGCTAAATGAAATGACATGACAAATAAACAATTTATATATACTATTGTGTGATGTCTACTTCAAAAAATTTCTTTCTTGTTGGAGAGATAAATGGAAATAATATTATTATGTATGTATTTTTCCGGTCAAAAACTTTTAATAGAAATTAGAGAAATTGTCTCCCTCGTAGTAGAATATTTATTAAAATTAATGTATATAAATTAAAATATTTATTATTATTATTACTACTATTATATCTTGTATTAATTTTTTAATTTTAAATAATAGCTATTTTATAAATATAATATATTTTTGGCTTAATTGCAGTTTTGGTCCCCCTATTTTAGTTGAATCGCAAAAGTAGTCCCCCATTTTGTTTCTCCCTAGTTTTGATCCCCAAAGCAGAATTTTGGTCCAAAACTTCATCAAATTTCATTTTTTACATTTATTTAAGTCACATCATGCCTCAAGATCTCATTGCAACAATTGTACCTGAAATATATGATCATAAATGGTGTAGTACGACTTTAAAAAATGAAATTTCATCAAATTTTTGAACAAAATTCTGTTTGAGGGACCAAAACTGGAGAGAAACAAAATGAGGGGACTATTTTCGCGATTCAGCTAAAATAAGGGGACCAAAACTGCAATTAAGTCTATATTTGTGTATAATACATTTGAATATTGTAAATTGTTGACATCGAATTCAATTTCTAATTATCAAAAGTTTGAATTTTGTTAATTTCTAATGCTAATATTTTTTATACAATAAATACTTTATGCATAAAAATATTATGTGCCACTAAAAAACCAAATAAACTAATCTAATTTAAGCATTTAATTAGGTCAAAACAAATTTAAATATTAATTGAGAGTGACACACTAAAAAAAATGGGGAATGGTGGAAGCTAAATTTGGTACATTGTCAAAAATTTAGTCGCCATTGTATACTAGAATGACATCTTCAATTCTGTCATAAATTTGAATATTTCTCATTAAATTTTGAATATTTGATCCAATAATTAAAATCTAGATTTTATTAAAGATATAATCAAATGAATAATGGACTTGAGTATATATAACAATAACTTTGTTTTATTTTCTTTCTATTTCTTTGGCATTAATTAATAGCTTACACTAATTTAGTCGAATACTTTAACGAATAATTTAAAAATATCAAAAAAATCATTAAAAAAAAATTCTCAAATTAAAATAATATATTTTAACTACTACAATAATATCAAACGTTTGTATAAAAGACCACAACAATATAGTGTGTGTTGTTTACTTTCTTTAATTCAAAAATAATTATTTATCAATTTAAAAATAACATAATTTTTCATTAAATTTATTTAAACTTGTACATCGTTTTACGTACATTGCATGTTTAACCGAAGTTACTTATAGGATGATAATAAATGTTAGCAAAAGAATCATTGATCAAAACTTCATTTATGTAAAAAAGCAGTCCAAATTTACTGGATAAATAAAATTAAAAGTTATGATGACTTCATTTATTTAAATTGAACGAAAAAGACTAAAAGAAAAAGGTGGAAAGAGTTATTAAAATGGTAAAGGAAAGGAAGATGAGATAATAATAAAAAGATGATAGATAGGATAGAAAAAGAAGGTACGGTTGATAGGTAGCAATGGCATCATCATTATTATCATCACAACCGTTGCCACTAACACTACCTTCACTTCCAACCTTTCTCTATTTTAATCAAAATCACACACACTCTCTCTTTTCCAACCGAATTCAATTCACCAATCTCACCACCGCATATCGTCGAACATCTTCCGTACTTTCCTTCGTTCCCTTTGTTGGGAATGAAGATACTGATTTCCTTGTTTCCTCTACACAGCATCTTGATGATGATGATGATGAAGACGAAGAACCAACCGCTGAGGATCTTGAATATGTTGCCCAAATCAAAAGGGTATAATTGCTTGCCTAAAAAATATTTACTTTTTTATTTTTTCATTTTTTAATGCCATTTGCATGCAGGTTTTGGAGCTTCTTAGGAAAAACAGGGACATGCTCTTTGGGGAGGTAAACCCTTTTCACTTTTTAATTTTTAAATTTTTTATTTTTTTATATAAATTTTTCCAATTTTGGTTTAGTAATGATGGTGTCCTGTTTATGATTAAAAAGATGCCACTGACCTTGTGTGAGTGTGAGAGAGAGAGAGAGAGTGTCATGATACTTTTACATAAGGTGTCAAAATTAGGATTAGGATAATTACACATTTAATAGTTTTTTTGTAGAATGCGAATTTTACCAATCCAATAGTTGAATTGGAAGTTCTCGTTAAGTAGTTTAAGTCTAGAAAGTTTTCTACAATTTTGAAACTATTTTTTATGCTTCATTGTATCGATTTGTTTTTTAACATATAATATGTTATTTAAAATATAAGTAAATATTTACTGCTATTTACAACAAAAACAACAATCAAGCCTTATCCTTCTAGGTAAGGCGAACTACATGGATCAGACGATGATATAATGTTCTATCGTAAACCATGTCTATAGCCAAATCATTGACATCTAAATCTTCCTTAATTGTTTTGTCTATGGTTTTTCTTGGCCTTTCTTTTTTCTCAAGTTGTTGGTTTTTTTTTTCCATTTGATCTACTCTCCATAGTCCATACTATCGAATCTTCAAGTCTCATCCTGTCCACACATGTCCAAACCACCTGAATTCACATTTAACCATCTTTTCTACAATAGGTGCTACCCCAATTCTCTCTTCAAGGCTAGCATTCTTATTTCGTCTATTTCCACTCATCCAACGCAACATGCTCACCTCATCTCTGCTACATTAGGTTTATTCTTGTGTTGGGTTTTTACCTCCCAATGCTCCATCTTATACTACGTTGTTGGTTTTATAGATGTACGATAAATTATACCTTTAGTTTGAGTGGTACTATTTTTTATCACATAAAACACCTAAGACAGTCTTCCACTTCAGCCACTCTGATTGAATTTGATGGTTTACATCTCCCTGCAACACTTTGTTGTTTGAATAATTGACCTATAATATCTAAGCCGTGTAACTTGTGGGGGGCACTTTTCCTTTGCAAAACTTATATTCCATATGCTCCATCCTACGTCTACTCAAATGGAAGCCATGTGCTTCTAAAGTTTGTCTCTAACCTCTCATTTATGTGCTCTATCGACTCACCAACCAAGACCATATCCTCAACACAAAGCATGCACCACAGTCTTGGCTTTTGAATGTGCTCTGAAGTACATCCAATGCTAAGGTAAAAAATAGGGGATTACAATTGACCCTTGAATTAAATCCTATTGTTATTACTGCTAATTGCATACATACAAAAGTCTAATTTGTCTAAAATTGTATACGTAATTTTTAAGACAACATAATATAATTCAAAGATTGGATTGATGAAACTCACACTCAACAAAATGTTATTGAAGGTGTAATTATGCTAATTGTACATTTCCATCAAGATTTTAAAATAAGCTTCAGTTTTTTACTCTGTGCATCTCTTCTTGCTCACTACACAGGTGCATCTCCCAATCATGTTGTTCTTTCCCATGACGATCTAATA
This sequence comes from Cicer bijugum, assembly GCA_037974875.1. NCBI lineage: Eukaryota > Viridiplantae > Streptophyta > Magnoliopsida > Fabales > Fabaceae > Cicer > Cicer bijugum. The sequence continues at coordinate 1,568,179 of JBBPBT010000623.1, forward strand.
ATTCTTTCTTTATCCTATGTCCAGGTCAAACTAACCATAATGATTGAGGATCCTAGAGATGTTGAGAGAAAAAGATTACTTGGTATTGAAGATCTTGATGCCCCAACAAGAGATGATCTAGTTGCCGCTTTGGAAGAAGTAAGTTTTTTCTTCTGTAGCAGTGATTATCTAAATTGTGCATGAATTTGTAGAAGTATAGACACTTTGACTTATACCAGAAGCTTTAGAATTTTTTGAAAACCTTGTTTGGGATAAGCATTGAGTCACTTTTTAGGGTACATACATGTCTTTGGCTTCTGAAGATCTATATAGATTGGAAATGTAACCTCATATTTTTTAGCTACTTAGCAGCTAATGGCAGAATTTACATCTCAACTGTTGTTGTGATAATCTAACTGATGATCTGTCCCACAATCCAATTTTGTGTGCTTGAACCAAACACAAGGAGTTGGATCTTTTTTTTTCGTTTGAGAAAACATTCAAAATAAATCTCTCTGAGAGCAGCACATTCCTGACCAGACTTATAGGATTTCCGACACATTAGCACCTATAATCGAGCTTCAGGGGAAACATTGAAAGTTAAGTGTATTAAGCATGTGTCTATTTTTTTTCCTTATTACGTTTGAGCCATTCTTTCTTTAAAAATGCTACTGTTTTTATTTGTCCTAGCTCTCAACTTCTCTTGATCTGCATTATACATTATTTCTGGTATTATCAATGCAAAACTAACTGTCTGCTAGTTTTATTAATTTCTGCCCTTTTACAAGTTTCTAAACCCAAAATGATAGTATTTTATAGAGTAATCTGCAATTCGTTGTCGAAAAATTTGTCTTGTGTTATGTGGCGTTGGATTTTAAACACAATGTATGGTCAAATGCTGATATCAGATAGAAAAAAAAATTACTTTGCATTTACTAGGTGAATGATGGGAAAATTCCAAAGGATAGAGTTGTTCTTCAGAAGCTTGCTGAGGAAATGATTGCTTGGCCTAATTTGGAGGTATGGTTGTGTTTGGGTTTGTTTTAATCTCTAATTCGATGTGCATGATATTTTGACCACGTGTGCGGGGTCATTTTTACTGTATCAGGTTTTCTCAATATCCTGTGACGTGGATCAAAACAATAATTGTATTTTATGATTGAACTTGTACACTAATTCAAACTTCAGATTTTGCCACTTAGTCCAGAGCTAATTGTTTATTACCTTTTATTCATTTCCACTGATATGATGTATTGTGTTTGTACCATCATATATATGCATTTCCTAATTATCATTGTAGTTTTCTTTCAAAATAAACGCTCAATCACTTGTTGCTATTGTTTTTCTTTTCAAATGGATAGGCTGAACCATTAAAGAAAAAGCCCAAAAAATCTTTATATGCAAAAACCACTGACACCGGAATCGATCCTCAAGTGGCTGCAAAGAGACTAAACATTGACTGGGATTCTGCTGCTGAAATTGAAGATGTGATTACTGACGATGAATCAGATGTGCCTCCAGTGTTGGTCAGTTCCTTACCTGCCTTGTAGATTATTTTTGTGATTTTGTTTCGTTTGGTTAGCCACCACCACTATTGTTATGTAGACCATGATACTGTAATTTTACATTATAATTAGGGAATTTTGTGTGGCAACTTATATAGAATCTCGAGATTTCTTTTAGTGTGTACAAATACATTCTTTTAATATAAATACAAACTATTTTTGTGTTAGAATTAAATTATTTAAAAGACTTGTATAAGAACTTAGATTTAAAGCATCATAACAAACTGTATTAGACTATTAGCTTTCATTTATTATAATGTTCTGATTATCTCCTCTTTATTAATAATGTACTTGGTACAAATATCTAGCTGTTTCAAATCATCCTCAAATTCTATATAGATTTAGAGGTTTTATGATCCTTCATGCCATTGTGCTTCACAAGTAATTCCGATGCCTTATTCCTGTTTCGATGGAATCTCAGCCCAGTCACTCAAGCGTGTCTTTTTATGTTACACTCAGTTTTGGAAAGGTTACAAGTGTATCTTTCCTACTCTATGTTGTTATGTAGTCTCAGCTGATATCCCATTCCTGTTCCGGGCTTTCAATGTTATCTTCCCTCTTTCCTTTCCTTCTACCTCTATTGACCTTCTGCCCCCTAAAAAATCCCATCTTTTGGCAGCTTCACTCCCAAATCTATTGTTGGGCTGCCTGCATCGTCTACGATCCAGGCCCATTGGGCTTGAGCATGGGGGTGTTGGAAAGTCCACCTTATTTGCAGCCATTCCTGCAATATGTTATTGGTCGACTTCATCTGCCTTCAGTGTCTTGGGTTATAAGGTTTGGGCAGTCCTTATTTTAGAAGTCCGTTTTTTGGAATTGAGCTAGGTCATAAGTCCAAATTCTAAGATCGCGTTTGCCTTCAAATACATTATAAGCTAAACTCATGCTAGCAAATAACCACTCCGCAATGAATACGGAAGGTATAATAATGCTATGAATAATCCAGCATCCCATATTCAAACAAACCCTAGTACTCCAAAGATATGAACATCTATAGTTTGACTTGGTGATACACATTAGCTAGTCTATTTTCTGAGTTCTTAAAAAATTATTAGAGCATAATAAGGAACTCTTATTATTATTCTTTAGATGAATTTTCTTGTTTTTAACATATAGTTTTTTATATTAGTTTTTCTTTGGGTCACCCTTGAAGCTTTCCATTAAGGAAGTTCTTTCTGTTGCAGGGCTATGGAGCACTATACTTGGTTTCAGCTTTCCCTGTAATTATAGGTGTTTCAGTAGTTTTAATTTTGTTTTACAATTCCCTCCAGTAGAAACTGGCCTTGCCTTCAAATTCAGTGTATAATATATTTCTATATTGAAATGAGTTAGTACTGTATATCACAATGTTCACCTAACATCAACACATGGTTGTTTGAGATAGTTTAATAAACTTCTTAAAAAAATCTTGTGAAGAAAAAAAAATTAAAAGAATCTTATAATGACACTTTAAAATAATAACCTCTCTTGTGTTGAAATTAGTTTACGCATCTCAATATTGTTTTTTCAGAAAATCTCATTTGAAATTCCTCCATAGATACTTATATGGAAAAAAAAATTGCAAGTAAAGAATCATAAACTTATTGTAATTGAAGAGCTGCTAAATAAATAAGATCCCAATCCAAATGAAGGATTTTTGTCCAAATTTGTTACAAAATTTAATCTTTTTAAGGACAGCTGTTCAAGAAAGAAAATTCATTGTTTTTTGTTCTTAATATTTTATTTCCTATCCTGTAAATTATTGTTGATGTTGACAATAATTGTTCATTATATTTAACTGTAGATTCTTTTGTATGAAACCTTGACATCACATATGGTTTTTCCTTTTATATTATTTTTTAACAAGGGAGAGAAGTTAGATATATGCCAGCACGTTTGAAGTTCAGTTTGTAATCAACTCTTATATATGACCCTTGTTTTATCATGTGCTCGTGCATACAATGATTATTATATAATAAAAAGGGTTATCAACTATTGTCATCACTTCCCTTAATGAGAAAATCAGCATTTTCTAATAGGGAAAATATATAATTAATTTATATTAGAGTGAGAACATGATCATCACGACTAACATATGGATGAACATGCTGCACACACTTCACGTTCTATGCAATTTTTAGTACTAGTAGTAGTGCTTCCGAAAAGTAGATAAAATCAACAAAGAAAAACCAGTCATTGCAATGATATCTGAATAAGATTTCCCTGTAACAAATAATGGAGAGGTTACAAAAAGAAAAACAGATTATGGTGGATGAATCCTTTATGAATCATGGATTTTATAACACTTCTAGTACAACTATTGCATCCACTCCATCATTATTACCACTTTCATTGCCAAAATTCATGAGCCTTAGTCTTCCAAATTCAGCCAACTCATCACCTTTGTTAACTTCAAAGAGAAAATCAAAAGGTGTGGTTGTAGAATCACAATCACCAAATCAAGCTAGTAACATGGCACTCAATAATCAGTTTCTTCTACTACAAGAAATCCAATTAAGAAAAAGCAAGTCATGTGGAGAAGGAAGAGCAAGTACATCACCCTTTGATGAATTTGATATCTTTTTGGCCAAACCAAGTTTTGTGGAACATGATTATAGTACTAATAGGAAACACGAAAGCTTCTCCAGAATCGAGGTAATCGAAGAATGCAACGTGAGTGACAAAGAGATGGAAACGAATGCAGATGAAGAAAGGTTCAAATGCAGTGTTCTTTGCATGTATCTACCAGGCTTTGGTAAAGCAAAGTCAGTTAAAACTAAAAAAGAAGGATCAGAAATTGAAAGTACAACAATATCTAGGAGAGTTTCATTGGAAAAATTTGAATGTGGTTCTTGGTCTTCTTCAAAACTATTCAATGATATTGAAAGAGACACAAGTTCATACTTTGATCTACCAATGGAATTGATCAAAGAAAGTAGTGGTATTAGTGATGTGCATGCACCTATTACATCAGCTTTTGTCTTTGAGAAAGATATTAAAGGGGTTCTTAAGACTGGTTCTTCAAGAACAAATGCTAGAAAATCAGATACATCATCACCAAACCATGTTAGGTTTTCTATATCTTCTACTTTTCATCACCCTCCATCTCCAGCTTCATGCAATACTCCTTGTTTAAGAGAGGATTTTAATGCCTTCTTAGAAGCACAAAGTACTTAAATTTGAGGATATGATTGAATCACTTCAATGGAAAGTGGAGTTTGAAAAAAAAAATGCTCATATCATAATTTGTATGTTGTTCTGCTACTTTTTAACATGATTGTTTGACAAGAGGTACATGTTTACTAATTAATTTGCAAGGGAAAAGTAAATTGTTTTTGTCTAGTGATTAAAATGATTGTACTAAATCTTCTCATATTGCAAAAAGTATATTATTCAAATAATAAATTTAGTCCTATTATTAATTTTTCATATTGTTAAAACGGTTAGATTCATATTTTTTTTATCCAAATATTTGAGGATTTATTGAGTTTGGGATATAAATGATTTTAAATATTAATAAATAGACATGTAGTGAAAATAATTTGAATTTTTTGAAAGATTTAAAACAAAGTCATGTATCTATGCCATTCATGGATAATGAAGAATGAAAACATGTCAATTATCTCTAAATAACTGAGATACGCTTAGTGATATACATGTTAATTGTTTCAGTACAACTAAAATACATAGTAAATTATTGATCTTATTTTATATATCTAACACAGCCCATATAGGATAATAATTTTAATAAGATAAGTGAAATAAAATAGTATTATTGATAAATTTCATATCTTGTTCATTTATCAAATGTTGGAATTGAGACAAAAAATTAAAAAAAAATTATTTATATTATATCTCTTATTTTATCGATCAAACGGATCCTTAAGTTATTAAGTATAAGAATCGTGTTACTTATAGAATGTTTTTAAAATCAACTTTTTTATCCAATGTAAGACTCTTACTTACACTTGACACATCAATAATGTCGACTCAAATGTGAGTCCACACATTTATATAGGAATGTTTTTCTAGACTCCCTCAACGAAAACTTTTTTCATCTATATACAATTCGCTTGTGTTGGTTGTTATGAAACAACGTGTGGCAAGTTGAAAGAGTTGTTGTTAGATGGATTATTTAATAATGAGGATATTATTAAAAAGATGAAAAAAAAAGGTTTATTAAAATATTCTAAAAGTAACACTTATAATAAGATACAAAGAGTATATATATTAACATTTATGATTTACATTGAGTGATTAATTATTTTTCTTCAAACCTAACGGAGGGAAGAAGTTGCAGGGGAAAAGAAACGGCACACTTTTGAATATCTTACAAAAACAATTTTTTTAGTTAACATTCAGATTTTCAATTAAAGATTTATTATCATCAATCTTTGGGTTTGTTTATTTGGAATCTCATAGTTTTGTGTCACACCTAACCATGCTTTTTAAATGGCTTGATCAAGGCAAAGTGACAAAAAAAGAATGCTAATTTTATAGTTGAAGCTATTAAATGAAAAAATAAGCCAAAAAAATATTATATTTGTCTCAATGCAAGTGTTTGTTTAAGATTTTTTATGTACATATATATTAAGAAATACAATAATAATTAGAAAAAATAAAAAATTATTTTACTGAACTTTTAATCTTAATTATTAGTGTCTTTTTTATTGTCATTATGTAAAGTGCTATAAAAATATTTTGAAAGTTGTGTAGGTAGTAATAGGTGAAGGGGACAATAGAAAAAAAAAAAGTAAATTATGACTTAAAAATTCTTTTTTTACAATCCAATAGT
>JBBPBT010000623.1:1588356-1603761 GCA_037974875.1 Cicer bijugum
GATTTTACACTATTATTAAATCTATATTAATTTATTTTTAGTCCAACGTTAAATAAATAAATACTATGATAAAAAATTAATTCCGACAATAAATAAATGGTATGATAAAAAATAAATAAATTTTCTTTATTTTTGTTGTCAAAATTAATTTTCTCTTTTAATATATAACTTAAAAGAATAATATAATTTTTTTAATAAATAAATGTCAACAAATTAACAGCTAAGTTTGTTTCTTTGGTTTGAATATTAGTACTTCGAATTTTCTCAATAATTTAATCAACAAGATTCCTATATTTAGCATTTGCAAGAAAAAAGATTCTATATCTTTTTGATTGAAAAGATTCTAAATTTAGTAATGAAGATTGTAATATATATTATATTTTTTTTACTAAAAATATATGTTAATGTACATGTGTATGTACAAATATACATTATTTTAAATTATGAAACTACGATGTGTGAAACCTTTTTTTAGGCAATTAAAATCCTGTTTAGTGAAATATAAGAAGTTTGGTAGATCTGTTATCTGATTTGTTTTGAGATGCAATCTTTAATTTTGTTGATAAATAAATAATGAATTAAGGGTTTCAAATTATACTAGTAGTTATATAAAGTGATTGAATGAAGAAGTACAATGAATCTCACATTGATCATTAACAAATCTTGAGTCATTATTATTACACATTATAACATTACATTACTTACACGTAATATATATTTTGGTATTTGATTTTCTTGATAGATAAGAAAAATCTTGGATTTGGCGAAGAGGCAATAAACTGATATAGTTATTAGTAGAAAGAAAGAAAGAAAGGTTGAAAGAGTGCACAAAAATATCATCGAAACCCTAATTCCCAAAATCACAGAATCAATCGAATCGAATTCAATGGAGGGAATGTTATCTTCCAACGACCAACAATCATTGGTCTCTTCCTTCCTCGAAGTCGCTCAAGGCCAAACTGCTGACACTGCCAGACAGTTTCTTCAGGTTCGCTTTCTCTTCTTTCACTGTGAATATCGATTTTCGTATTTTCTTTTTTTAATCTTTCATCCATGATGGAAAAAGAAGCTGAAGTAGTGATTATAGAAATTTGTTATTTTATATTTTGTTGTGATGAAGGTTTTGAGTGTTAGCTTATTGTTGTTGTTGATGCATGGAATGGATTATTGTTTTTTTTTGAGAATTGAGATCTTTGAGATGTGTTTGTTTTCACAGGCTACGAGTTGGAAACTTGAAGAAGCTCTTCAGTTGTTCTTGATTGGGAGTGAAACTGGGGCGGTTCCGGCGCCTGCGTCTTTCACTCCTCCTTTAGAAAATGTTGATGCTTGGACTGATCAATCTCTTTTAAGGTAATGCGGGTTTTGAGTTATGCTTTTTGTAAACTGGAGTGTCTTTATTGGCAAATGTTAGTAAATTAGTAGTTATGTTCGATTTATGGCTTAAATCTCACCGGTGAAGTTTAATTTTTTTGACTTGTAGCGAACCTAGTAGAAAGGATACTGGGAATCCAAGTGGTAGTGTTAATGATGGAGATGAAGTGCGCCCTCCCATACCTGTTATAAGGGAAACTCTTTATGATGATGCAATGCTGTATGGGTATGTTTTTTTTTTGGTACCATTTTATTGTTGAGTTGAACGGAAATACACTGTTAGTTTAACTACTATTATACTAGCATCCAATGAGAATCAACTATTCTGACATGTCAACCATCTCTTGCAATTCAATCTTAACATTAATAATATGAAGTGGAAAACTAATTTATGCTGACAATGTATGCCTCTTAATGTCTTCTTTGTTTACCATGGAAACTATAGGATTTTTGTCTAATAGAGATGCATGTGTATATGATGTTTTCTTTTATTCCTTATCGAGCATGTTGATGTGGATGCAATTCATTAGGTTTTAACTATGACATCACTTAAGTTTTTAACTCCAGTAGACTATCCTTGTAGAATGAAGTTTGGTGCTTTTTTCATTCTTTTTGTTGCGGGTTGATGTTATTAATCATACTTTGAATTACATATTTGTATAATACTCTGGATTACATATTTGTAAACTGGGAAATAATGAGCAACAGAGTAAGGTAAAAGAAGAGTGGAATTATTGTGGCTGGATAGGCAATCTTGTGAACTCTATGCAGCTAGAATGATTCAACTCTTTCTGAGCTGTGTACTTTTGACGATGACATATCAAGAAGCATAATGCTAGTATTTTCGTATGGAATTTGAAATGTTTAATATGTACTTATTGTACTGATAGATTGTCTTGCATATTACACTATATAATGTTAGGGCTGTGTTCTTTTAGCTCAGCTTTATATCTGTTGTTTCATAATTACATAGCTGCCACTTGAAGATATATTGTGGTAAAAAGTCAAGCAGTGCTGTTTTTTTTCTTCTTCTTGTTTATCCAGGACTAATTCATCACTTTAGTTATGCTCATTGAGCTTTTTAAGTTAACACCCCTTGGTTTTGTTATGTCATTAAATATGTAGGTTTGTGTTTGTATCGTGTATGTATGTCTGGTTTTCAGCAGACAAACCATTCATCAAAATTGTGTTTTAAGTTTAACATCTTTGTGCAGAGGACCAAGGCTTGGACATCTCTCACAAGAACCCAGCTCCTTAATTGCATTCCGTAACTTCGAACAGGAAACGAGGCGTCCAGGGGTTTGGGAATCAGAGCAAGGTGCCGCCTCTACAGCAGAGAGTTCTCGGGATAATCTTGCCTCTCTTTATCGTCCTCCTTTTCACCTAATGTTCACTGGCTCTTTTGATAAGGTAAATATGGTTCTTAGTGCTTATAAAAAAAATGCTACTTAGTTTGTATTATTTTGTTTCTGTTAGAGGTTGAATCGGAATTTAGCCAAAGACAAGATCAATTTAAGTTTTTTTATTCAATTTGACTTCCATCATCAATTTAAGTTTTTTTATTCAATCTGGACACATCCTGTTTACTCTCTTAGCTAATCAAACCTCCCTTAAGGCTTACATATACTTCTTTTGTATTTTTGGAATAAACTACACATAAAACTATTTAAGCATAATGAGCATGCAATGAACGTATATGCTAGCCAACAATCAGCACACGAAAATAGATTTCTGGAGAAGAACACAGACCTATTGCAGTTGAACCCCATCCAAAATTAACCCTCATGCACATGTCCTCTAATGACATCCCTTGTGCTTAGTCAATCTTAAAAGTTGGGAGTTTGTCCCTTACCGCGTACCACATGGAGACAGATGGAAGGGCTTCAGGGTACTTGAAACAGTACCTTCCAAGGCATCTTATGTTCTCAAAGTTCTTTAAGGGAATAACTAATGTCTGGACCCAATGGTATAGGTGTTCTCCATTCTATTTGTTAGTAGTTTAAAGGGACGTAGTTGAAGCTCAGATGTTTACGTTTTTGGCCTTCTAGAAAGTTTAAAGGGACGTAGTAATTAAATTTGGTTCTAAAAATGTTTTAAGCTAGGGATCATGACTGAATAAAAAACTACGTTCTTTACCTTTTAGCTGTAACCAGTCAAGGGGCCTTCGGTTGCACCCTGACTTCTCACTTATTACTATCAATTCAGAAAGTAGGTTATGGTGCTGAGATCCTTGTCAGGGGCAACACAGTCAAGTTCTGTCTGCCATGTGTAATACTGTATTACAACTTACAAGATGATATTTTAGAGGATATTCAGGAAACAGAACATCTGATGACACTGCTTTTTCGTGTCGATATTCTCTTGTGGGTATTATTAATAATTTTTGTTGTCTTCCCATTCCCCTCTGATATGATGATCTAGCAAGACATTTGCTGACTACCTTCTAGAGGCAAGTGTTATGTAGCAAAATTTTTTCATTTTTCCCGGCAGGCTAGCATTTTTCTGCCAACCTTCTTTCTTAGTGTACCAACCCTGCTCACTTAAGATTGGTCCAATTGTTGCAAATTTGCATTTGCTATTTGCTCAATTTAGTTAGTTCCCGGTCACTGCTGTCCCATTTCCATCTCTGCTCTGTTTCACGAGTTCAATTTTGCTCTGTTTAACCATGCCTTTATTTGTTAATGTTTGTGAGTAGAAGCTATGACTTTTGGTTATTAATTATTAATGATGAATAAATCTTAATTTTTGCGTAATTTTTTCCTGAGCATTGATGTGTACCTATATGCAATATAAATTATTTATCTTGTTCTTGCGAATTTAGAGTTGGTTGTTTGTGCCGCCATCCAGGAGTGGTAGCTATGCTCTTCAACAAAAAATAGCTGCACAGAATGATAAGAAGCCCCATCTAGTAGTTTGAGAATTATAATAAGATATAAGATGATCTGAAATGTGGTGTGATAAATTCTAAAGTGTGCCTTTAATTAACGAGAGACACTGCTGTTAGTTCGAACTAACCACTCACAGAGTATAGAGATCCCCTAGAATTAGCTGTTTGTACAAGCCGGTTAGCTCAGCCTTACAGGCCCTAATATGAATTTCAGGAAGGCTATCACTGAAACTCGGAATCAAATAGTAGATTATTGAATTTGCTTGCATAATATGTGGCAGGGTTCACTCTAGATGGGTGGTGGTGCTAGTGCATATATATTGTTAAAAGTGTTAACTGATATGCAGTTGTGACTAAGGTTTGATCTTTGAGTGCAGGCAAAAAGTGCCGCTTCTGTGCAGGATAAATGGCTATTGGTGAACATACAATCTACCAAGGAATTCAGCTCACATATGGTAATTTATTCTAGGTGCTCCGTTTTCAATTTTCTTGCTTATTTGTTTCAGCAACATCATTACTCATGTCAATTTTTTCTTCATGAAGCTTAATCGAGATACTTGGGCAAACGATGCTGTTTCTCAGACCATTAGTACAAACTTCATATTTTGGCAGGTCAGTGTGTTGGTCTGCTCACCTGAACGTTGGTGGTCAAGTTTTTTTATTTCTGTACTGGTATTTTGAATGGTAGCTTATGATATATCTAACCACAATAGTTGCTCTGTTGAGAAGTTAATCGATAATTTGACTCATAATTTTGAAAACGACAATGCAAGGCTCCCAGGTTAAGTTTGATAAAAACATAAATCCATTTGGACGATTACTTAGTAGATAATTACTAAGAGTTTAGAGGATAAGGATACTCCTTAAGATAAAAAGGAAAAAACAAACAACAAAGAAAAAGCAAAATGTCAAGGCAGGACAAGCACCCAATCCCTAAAGGCCCTAAACATACTTGGACTATGAACCCGCTAGATTTATTATATCTTCAAGAGTTTGTGGAGGACTTGTTCAGCTTCTGTGTCTCTTCTACAGTTTGCAGATGGCAATCTTACTCTAGTAGAGATTAAAATAGCACTGAGAACATCATCTCATTGTGCGAGTTTATAATCTGATGGTTAATTTGGGAATAGTTGTTTAGCAGATGCCAGATATAAATGTTAGGAATGATATCTTGTTAGCTAGGTTCACTGGTTAAGTGGATATGGGATCATGGTATGGCTTTATGTAGTTGGGAGTTGGAACTTGCTCTATGGGCGATCCTTTGGTTATCAATATTTTGGATCCAGTGGTTCATAAGATCTCCAATCTAAGAGCCTGGAAAATTGGGACCATGCTTTTTTGCTTTTGGAGTTTATGTTATATACATCCACAGATAATATTTTTCCTAGTTCTTTTGGGCTTAGTCAAAGGACTGAGGTGGTTGTGTAGAATTTGTTAGATCAGTATTGGATTGGAAGAGAAAAGAGGGGTTGTTTGGTTGGTATTACATGCATTGTAGGTTCAAGAAGGGAGGTATGAGCCTTGGCAGTATTATCATATAGCAGCTATAGGAGCACTATGGCACTTTAGCATAGCGTAATTTGAAAAAATTTCTATTGTTTCGTGATATGCTATATAGTACAAAGTATTGTCAAAGAGCAGCCATTGCGGTTCTATAGCGCTGTAGCGGAATTTGAACAAACTGCTATTTTCTGCTATCTGCGATTGACAACATTGAGTCTTGGGGATTTGGGCTTGCATTAACGTTACTCTGATTGTAGATAGCTAAGGCTTTAGTTTGTGTAAAGTAAGAATGCTTAAAGTGGGATAGCTAATGCCACTCTAATTCCCTGGTATTTCAAATGCTTAAAGTTAGAATAGCTGTGGCATACATTTGGGCTATATTGTCATATTTGCAGCAATTTTTGGTGATAATATTGATCACATCATTAACATTTACTATATACTATTGTCTTGTATGCAATTTGCCTTTTTCAATTTTTATTTTATTTTATTTAACTATATTTGTTTGTTTTTGCGTATAGGTATATGATGATACAACCGAAGGCAGAAAAGTCTGCACTTATTACAGACTGAATTCAATTCCTGTTGTGCTTATTATTGATCCCATCACTGGCCAAAAGATGCGCTCCTGGAGCGGAATGGTTCAACCTGAAAGCTTATTAGAAGTATGTGATACAATTTAATTGCTCACTATGATCGAAACATTTTCTAGGGAAATTAAAACATTATTATTCACATGTAAACATGGGATCTATTTGTTTTATATTTCTTACTGATTTGATGAGCTTGTGCTTTTCTTTAGGGTCTGCTAACATTCCTTGATGCTGGTCCTAAGGATCACCACAGTACCTTGTCTCACAAGCGTCCTAGAGGAAGTTCTAGCCCACCTAAAACTAAAGGTTTGTTGCTTGTCTCTATGTGCTTGTTTGTTAAGTGACAGGTCGGCTCGATGTTGAAGGTGTCGTTATTTGTCTTGTTGACTTATTTACTTCTATTTACGTGTCGAAACTATATAATTGATGTCTTCAATATATCTTTTGTTATTAGATGGACCTTGCCCACATACCTTATTCCATATCCGATTATTATGTTACTCATTTTGTTTCGTATGTAAAATCTTTACTGCCTGAATTTTATGCCCATTACTGATTATAAAATTGTATTTGGCATGCTTTGTCATCGTCATGATCTTGGTGGATGTTACAGCTACTGTAGATTCAGATGCAAGTAAAGAGGAGGATGAGGAAGTTCAAAGAGCGCTAGCAGCTTCATTGGAAAACATGAAAGAATTAAGTGCAATTGTTGGAGGAGATAATAAAGATGCTAATGTTGACGGCAAGTTGCAAGAAACAGCCTTGCCAAAGAGGCCTGTTTATCCAACCCTGCCTGAAGAACCTAAGGCTGAAAGAAATCTCTTATGCAGAGTTGGTTTGCGGCTTCCGGATGGACGCCGTGTTCAGCGAAACTTCTTACGCTCTGATCCAATTCAGGTAACACATGTTGCTCTAAATTCTAATACACCTGTAGGAATTCATTGATAGGCAACCCCTCATCTAGTTAGTTAATTACGTAGTTAGTTAACCTAAGGCTGAAAGAACATGGACAGCACAATAGGAAGTTTGGGTCTTGAAGACCATTTCCCAGGTCTCATGAGAAGCAAAGGTGGAACAAATAACGGAAGAACCTGCAACAATCTTAGAGAGGTGGGTCTTGCGTTGACCCATAACTGCTTATAGCTGCCGAGGAATCTTCTAAATTATCACATTAGGTTCTCATGCTAATTGTGGCCCATTTGTATCCCAGCCCAACAAAATCGTGTCCAGCCATGCCCCGATGTATCTCACACATATCTAGTCACATCTTTTTGAAAACATAATTACAAAATTTTGGATACTTCGATTGGCACAAAAAATACTATATTTATTGGGAACAAACTTATATATGTCTTTAATTCACCATGCATGTCCTTGTTTTACTTAAACATCTACTAGGATACTATTGGAAAGTTACTTGCATTTTTATTGGATGTCATGGATAACTAGCACTCTGGCAGTCAATTGTACTAATGATAGGTAAATGTAGATTGTAATTATCTATGGAAGGTTAATTTCTCCTTAATTTGAATAAGTGTCCACACTGCTGAATTCACAGATTTTTTTCAAAGAACTGCGCGCCATTTCAAAACAAGTATTCTGGGTTATGTGGGAATTAGAATTCAAATGCCATATTTTTTGCTTAGAAGACCTGCATGTCTGTTCATGGAGAATATTTTATTTATAAATCTTCTCTGCATCAGTCTTTTATAAATTTACTGCCTAGCGAAAGGGCTCATGCAAGTTCATATTGTATTTTTTCTACTAGTGTTTATTTGTCTGGTTTGGATTCTAATAATGACCCTTTGTTTCTTTTGAAGCTGCTGTGGTCATTCATTGCTGTTCAGCTTGGTGAAGATGAGACAAAAGCCTTTAAATTAACTCATGCAATTCCTGGAGCATCTAAAAACCTGGACTATGAAAGTAATTCGACATTCGATGAATCAGGCCTTGCCAACTCTATGATTTCAGTGACTTGGGAATGAGTTCAGATTCATTGCATGAGTTTTATTTTTAGACTCAAGAATGTGGGATTGGTGATATATGATCATGTTTTTCATCTTTTGACACGAGGCTGGTTTTATGCTGAAGGAAAGGAGATGGTTTATTTAAACTTTGTGTATAAACTATGAATCTAACTAAATCATGCGTAAAATCAATGGAAATATATCAATTTCGTTGGTACTCTCATCTCCAATATTGTATTTAACTGATGACTGTTTATTGGTGGTGGTCAGTTAACACTGACACTTTATATTTAATTGGAATATAAAATTGATAAATATTTTGCCAAGTACTCAACCATATGTGACATTCTACGTTATAATTGTAAGATGCAAACTTATTTTTTGAAGTTAAAAATAAATAAAAATCAACGACATAAATGAAACTCAAGAAAGAAAAAAGAACAAAAAAGTGTCATAAGTTTCTTAAATCATGATGGTTTTTTGGTCTTTCTGCAAAAATTATATCTATTACAAAAGGCTACTCATTATCTATCTTACAATACATTCAACTGAAGGTGACATTGCAACCTGCACTGTATCATAATTATAATCCAATATCTCTAACACAAACTTTTTCCTCCAAAACTCACACAATGGAAATCATGTAATTTTTAGTTAGTATCTATGACAACTAACCAATCAAATCATGTTAGGTCATTGTTTTACCATCAACCCTTTTACCTTAGATGTTTCTCTAATGTAAAGTGGATATGTGTTCCTGTTATGATAAATTTGTAAGTTGAAACAAATATCCCTAAACAAATAATTAAATTAAAAAAATTTAAATAATTATATAAAAATCAAGATTTGAGTTTAGTAGAACAAATAAAACTTAAAGTTGAGTTTTACGGAATTGACTTTTAGATATATGTTCTATAAAATAAAATTTTATATTTTGTCAAACTAATGTTCAAGTATTGCTAAGTAAATACTTATGTAAAATTTGTAGCTGATTTTTACGTAATCAACTTTTTTTTAATAATATTCTGCAGATTCAACTTTGACTTTTACTGATATAATTTTTTTTAATTAATTATTTTTTTTTTTAAATGTAAAAATCAACTTCATATAAACATTTACTATTATAAACTTACTAAGCTTACAAATGAATCTTTGACACAAAAACAACATATACAATAAGAAATAAACACATGTTTTATATACCAGTACAACACATTATTGTATCTATTACAAAAGGCTACTCATTGTCTATCTTACAAATGTAACTTGCACTCTATCATGATTGAATAATTGTTAACATAAGCTATTAGAACCGTCAAAGTTAATTTGCAGGTAATTATCATCATCAAACATGCAAGTAATTACCATCATCAAGCATATATGCACATTCACAATGCATGGAGATCATTTAAATCGGTCTAATAGAGTTTAATAAGGTCGTCCTTGAAAATTAGGTTGTTATGTGCAAAGTTTAAATTTGGTGTCTTAATTTTTTAATACAAGTTTAATCTTAAGGACCCAACAATTTTTTGATATAGATACAAGTTTTAAAATAATATCTATAACTTTTTGTACATATTCAACCATAACGGTCTATCAATTTATAAATTTAGAATTTTAGATCTAAGGTTTAAGAAAAAACATTAAATCCCTTAAACTTTAACATTTTTTTATTATATTATTTTTTATTATCCTAAACACGTTCATTCTCACCATTGAAGTTTACATATGCAGTCAGTCTTACTTGCAAAACATAGCCATTGTAATCTAGCACACATGAAATTTTCACCGACTCAATTTTGATTTGGATTGGACAAGTAATCCCATTTTCAAAGCTATCTTATGCACATTGACTGGTAATCATGTTATTTGTGGGTTCCAGTCAATCTCTATTTGATATCACTACGAGTTTTTAGACAATCCCATTAATAAGCTACATATCATAGATGACAACATATTCTTGATAATTGATTAGAAGATAATGCAAACTTGCACAATCATCATAAGTGTCCTTAATAAACTACATTGTCATATATGATAATTATGTTTAAAAAAAAAATGTGCATGTTGGGTTAAAAGATATTAGCCTATATGTTATATTAGACATTAATTAGATAGATAATCATTATCAAGTTTATAATGCAAGCTATGCTAGATTAGAGATTAGATACTAAACAATCTATATATCATGTTGTTCCAAGCTATATAACTATATTACTATCAATTTCACTAGCCACCAACTTGGCCCAATCCATGAAGATTTTCTGATTTATATGATTGAAAAGTGTAGTTAATAACAATTTGGAATTATGGTGCCAAAACCAGTACAAGAGAGAGAATCAATCACACGTCTTGCTCTATAGTACAACCAAACTTCATATCCTACAAATTAAGTCATTTTAGTTAACACACTATTAGTAGCTTGCCTATACAACAAACCAGCTGAACTGACAACTGGTAGAAGCAACATGCATGCTAAGCATGATAATATCATTGCTTATCCTATTGTGTCCAATATTGATAATATGACAATATACTTGACATACTTTTAGCGTTGGATACTTTCCACATCAAACAATTATAGGCAATAAATCACTCAATATAAGAGTGATACTTTTGCTAAACATACAACTAATTATAGATTGCTATGCGTTGGAAATTTATTATTTATGTGCTTAATTCAATCATTACAAGATGCACCCATGTTTGCAATAAACTACCTATCATAAGTGACACTGACACTGATAACTCTTCATCTTATGCATATTTTTAATTGTTTAGTCTTATTTATCTTTAATCATTAGTTAATTTAAAGATTTATTTGATATATTTTTTTGATTTAGTTATTGGATTTAATAAAATATTTATGTTCTTTTGATTAAGTAGATATTTTTCGTAATTTTGTGTTGTATATTTGTTTTAGTGTAATGCTGAAATTTGTTGAGAAATTAACATGATCTATGTGGGGATATTTCAGTCATATCTGGAGTTGTAAATGTTTAATTGGAGTCAAATCAATGAAAATAAAAGTTAAGATCCATAGATACAACTTTCATGAAAATACCAGAACTAAATAATTTGGACTCAAAAAGGAGAAAAGTGCATTAAATGTCAGACAATCGATGTTGTGCGCTTGAAGCGCAAGTCCCACATCTGGGAAGCATGGTGCGCTGGAGAATGCATAAAAATGCGTTTTTTCTCACTTTCTAGGAATTTTTTTTGTCTATAGGAAAGTTTGGTGACTTGTGTCCTAGTAGAGAAACTCACACACGACTGTTTATAACACCATTAGAAGAGTTTTATCAAGAATCATTCATTAATTTTTTTTTGTAATTCTTCCTTAATCTCTATATTTTGTATCTCTATCATGAGTAGCTAAACCCTATTTTTAGGGATGATTGAATCAAGATGAAACTCTAATATGTCTAATTTGATTTCTAGTTATATGAATAAATTTATTGAATTATTTTTCTTATCTTTGTGCTTAATTTTTTTATTGCTTAACCAACTTTAAAATGTTTTATGATTCATATTTTGAAATGGAAGTGAACTTTACGAATGGTTGAGATGAGAAATTCATGATATTATAGTCTAGAGATAGATGTAGGTCATGAAACCAAATGAATTATTTGCAGAGGTAATAGTACTTTAAAGCTTAATTCTAATCTTAAACCCACTAAAGAATTAGGGGTTAAATACATTGGAATTAAATGTTATATCACTAAGACATTATGACAAGAATAATAAAGAGAATCAGGTAATAGTTCAATAAAGGAATTTAGTACTAGAATCAAATTAGAAACCAAGGTTGGACTCGAAGTGAAAGTCATCCCTAGTTTCAAAAACAAATTCAATCAATTCGGAAATTTTTTGTTCTATTTTAGTAATTAAACATAATTCGATAATAAAACGCAATCATTGAGTTCAACACTCGGTATTATATTACTTGTAACGATTCAGTGCAATTGCTGAAACGCTGTCAAATACCAAACACATGGGGGATTAGAGGATAATGCATTATTAATCTACTTATTAGCTAAAAGATAAGGTATGTTTAAGCTAGTTATTAGATTCTTACATTGGTCATAGATGAACAAATGTTAGTTCTCAGAAGATAAGCCTAGTGTGTGTGTGGTGGATTGAAGATATGATTAAACTAATTAGATGTTCACATTGGTCATAAAGTAATTATGTTAGTATTAAGGTGCTCAAAATGTGCATGTAATGCATTATCATTATAACATAAGTTTCTGATTTATTTTGGATATCTACACTATTTGAATCCAAATTTGCTTGATTAAAGAGATATATGCAATTCAATCAGAATCATATAAGCACAAACTTACTCTCATATCAGTTCATGTAGGAATAAGTGAACTTGATGTTTGTTAGGGTCATGTATGGATTATGACTGGATTTTGTTTAAAATTGTAGTAGTCTTCATTAGTTGATCTATTGCTCATGTAGAAGTTTATCTATGACTTCGTGTTTTCTCTCATAGACAACCATATATTACGATTCTAAGAATGAAATTAAAATAAAGTTTAAAAATATTGATAGTTTGATAAAGAAAACTAAGATGAAAACATTATCTAAAATATAGTTTATAAATAAATATTTTAAAGTGTAAAATAGACTTTTCTTTTTATTTATAAAATTGTGTTTAATTATTTTATATATCAGCTGTTTGTTTGTTTTTTTTGCAAAATTGTTTTTTTTTAATTACGTTGCAAATACATCATATTACAATATTATATATATTTTTCTTTTTCAGATAATCAAGCTCTGAATGAATGTTTGTCTAATAATCAATAAAAAGAGATACATAAAGATTACGCAAAAAAAAAAAAATTAAAAAATATACATTATCAATTTAAAATAATTTATTGTCACGATCACAATTTGCCAACACTTCAATCAATTACATAATTTTTATTTTCAAATTTTTATTTAATGCGTTTAGTTGTATTATAAAATAATTTTACACATTTTTTTTTGTTTGAAGTTTAAAATAAAGTGTATTTAAGTGGTAAGAAACTTTTTAGAGGGAGGTTGATGGGCCACGCACGCATGTAGATCCGTCCCTGGTTGAGCCTGGGCACCAAATGTACTTGTAATTCCACATTCATTGATTAATTAAATCAGAAAAAGCTACTTCTCTCAACACGTATTCTTTTTGTCGATTAAAATTTATATAATTCATACTCAAATCATTTGTGATCTGCAAACTTTAGTACAATCAAATTTTAAAGTAGCAAGATTTGCTTGAACTTAATTTAATTAGTTAATCAATAAAATAGATTATCTTAAAAAATGTCGGTAACATAA
Source organism: Cicer bijugum (assembly GCA_037974875.1). Lineage (NCBI taxonomy): Eukaryota > Viridiplantae > Streptophyta > Magnoliopsida > Fabales > Fabaceae > Cicer > Cicer bijugum. Next base: position 1,602,006 of record JBBPBT010000623.1, read on the forward strand.
CACACATAAAATGTTTTTCGTAAAAAATGACTTTATAGAGATAAATATTCCTTCATTCCAAACTATGTCATTCAATAAACTATAATTGTTCAAAATTTTATTTTAAATGATTTTTATATATTTGATTTTAGTGTAATAGTAATTCTAATTTTTAAATATATTGAAAGTATTTAGTTCAAACTCAAATATTTACAATAATATATAAATGTAATTGAGTAGATGTGCCAATAATGTTTTCTATCGATGAAATTAATGTCTCAGTCTTATAATAAGTTGTTTGAACAAAAATAGTGATTGAAAGGTTGTGCGTGATTTTTAATACTACATTAAGTGACAGATTGGTTGTCAACTGACTCCAACGACTACCTCCACCAACCACTTTAATTTAGTTTTCTTGCGATATGTTGTCTAAATATTTTATAGTCTCTCGATTTACACGTCGATTTTACAGTGGTAGTATTTGTATGTATGCTCCTTAATTGAGTAACCAGTGTTAACACAAGAAAAAACTGTGTCAAATTTTGAAGGAAAAATTAAAAAAAAAATTATATTAATTAAAAAATAAGAATGAAATTATTATTTATAAAAACAAATTATTAAAAATTTGAATTATGTACACTTTTAATAATTAAGAATGACGATAGAGATAATGACCAAAACGAAGATAAATTAAAACAACTTAAATCATTCAAAGAGTAGAAGAATTCAACAATATTTTAAAATATAAAATTGAAAGACATTTAAATGGATATGATTAATTAAAATTTGATATGTTTTTTTTTTATTTTATTTGATTTTATTAATATAATTTATTTATTAATTTAATAACTTTTTATTTGTTAAAAAAAATAAGAATACATGATCGCATCGATGTATCTCATGACTGATGCAACAATTTTTTAACAAATGATCACGTTTCTGTCTTACAAACTTATAAAAGTAAAAATATAAATTAATTAAAAAAAAGAATATACATAAAAGAAAATCAGTAAAAGTATTGAATAATTGGATACCACCTTATTATTTAGGTGGTACGCCCAGAACAGCAGCCGGTGAGTAGACATAAGAATAGATAATAGAGGGCCCCATCTGAGATCACAACATTATCATAATTCATAACAATGGTGGGTCGAAAACAACGTGGTAAAGTCAGTGTGAAAAGACACACACACACACAACCCAAAAAGCTGAAAGACAACTCACCCTTTATTTCACTTTAAGATTAAAGGCCATGCCACCACTGACCACTCGTCCTATGCCTATTGAATTGTCACCTTTTTCTGGATTATTCATTTTTTGTCTATTTACATTAATTCATGATAATGATATGCATTATTGATCAAACCAAAATTGTCAATCACACGTGATTCTTTGTTCAAAACACTGCTGTTAGTTTTCTTTTTTTAGTTATAATTAAATAAGTTAAGAAAATTGAATTTTAAAGTAATTTATTAAAATATAATTAAAAAAAACAGAATGCAACTAGTACTCCTTACAAGAAAAAATAAAATAAAATAAAATAAAATACTATACTGTATTAATCTATATATATTATTTATACTTTTTCTTAAGACAAGTGATTAACATAATTTAATATTTTTTAACTGTATTTAAATAAAAAATATAATATATAGATTAACAATATAACATTTAATTGTAATTAAGTTTTATTAATTAAATTATTCATATTTACTAGTATTTTTTCTAAAAACCATTTAAAATATGTAATATACATATGTCGGTAAAATAATATTGG